>VZSE01009671.1:133134-193900 GCA_013398275.1 Promerops cafer
CCCTCCACACGCCCCAGAGCCTGCATGCCAGCCCTGCAGTGGCTGCCCATCCCTGGCACAGCAGGGCAATGCTCCACACCCACCTCTGAGCCCCAGTCCAGCCCCACAGGGACCAGAGGACCCGAAATCCCACCCGGGGGAAGGGCCCAGGAAAGCCAAAGGGTGCTTAACCCAGCACACAAGGCAAGCATGTGTCTTGACCCTACCTTCCCTTGGAATTTATATCAGCTGAACACTGCTGGAACCAGGAGTGGTATCTATATTCGTTATTTTCTATATGCTTTCTCTCTTTCCCTTTCATCTCCTTCTTCTAATTCCATCTTCTTGTAGTTTTGAATAACCTAAAACCTTGGAGTTTGCTGAGTTGAATGGGATAAGTTAAAGCTTTGTGAAGTGTTTTATGTTGATTGAATGCTGCTCTGAACTTTTGCCAAAGTTCTCCGATTTTCTGAAGTTGCCAGTAAATTTTTTTGTTGTTTTGACGTCTTGAGAATATCTTGTCAGTATTTCTCTGTGCGTCAGCCTCAGAGTATATAAAAAATCTGTAAGCCCTTTTTAGGAGTGAGTTTTTGGTGCCTTAATTGGCTTAATTTTAATTGGCACAGTGAGAAGGGTGCTCGAGGTGACGTATTTTATATGGAGGTAACTGCTAGCTGCAAAATAAAGGAAAAATTAATTTTTGGTCTAAACCAATAGTCTCCAGCAGAAAGGCCCTGGAAACCCAGTTAAAAATTTACATGAGCTGTTCTCCACTGATGGAGTTGCTAAAAACTTATAAAGTTTATCCAGCCCCAAACATGGAGATGTGGGCTGACATTTTCCTCTTTCCCTGGGTATGGATCCTGGGGGTTCCCCTGAAATCTGGTTGGTGGGAGGGATAAGGATGGTAATCTGGGACATGTATATTTGTTTGGGTTATAACAATACCTGGACCTGTAAAATTATGGACTCCAAAAGGCAAGAAAACCTAACTATTGAAAATTGGCCTATCCTTGGAGTTTGTACTTTTTGACAAGGAGTGCAATGCATTTGCAATATCAATAAGCAATAAAGAACCTAAATTGAACTCGCCACACTATTTTGGAGCTCATGCTACAAGTCCAGCAAGTATCAAAAACTGTTTTATTAAATTGTCTAATGTTTGATATGTTATTAATAAATGAGCAAGGGATATGTAAAAGGCAAGACCTCACCCAAGAAGAATGCTGTATCAAGAAACAAGAAGGAAATCACCAGCCAATCTGCTGGAATCCTTGGTCACTGCAGCTGAAAGACTGATTTCATGAATTTTTCCCCAAATCCTCTTTTGCATCGCAACTTGCCTGCAGTTTCAGATGCTCACAGGGTGGGGAGTAATGACTTGCAGAGAGTGAAATTTTTATTGTAACTAGTCTTATGATTATTGAAATAGCAATTGTCTGTTATTTGACTTTCTGTATACTTTCCTGTTCTTTCTCTTCTCCTCTGTCTCCTAGGTTAGGACCTATAAACCCTTTCAAGAGGCTTGTCAAGCAGGTTTTGGGGACCTTACACCCATGTCTTTTAATCCTTTCAGCATTCTCATTGCCTGTTTGCAGAGCTTTCACAAGCAGTGAAAAAGAGAATGCATAATTCTGTTTTCACCAGAGCTTGGCAAAGTCCTTGGTTGATTCCCTAGCTTTACATAAAACCTCCTGCTCCAAAACTGTTCTAATCAATTGGAAGAGTCCCACTCGGCACCATGGGCTACATATCAGACTCTCTGTGGGCACATCAGAATGCAGATTATACTGCATTTCCTTTTTTCCTCTGGCAGTATCTAATTGCAACCTGCCCTCTGAAAGGCATGTGTCTGGCATCCCTAAAATAAACATTTCCTCATTTATTGACTACTACTAATCCCTTAGTCTGGTACCTTTGGAAACCAATTACATTTCTCACATTTAAAGTCTTTATCCTCCACTTAGAAAGACTGCTGACATACTGGAAAGAGTTCAGAAAAAAAAAGTCACAAGTATTATCCAAGATCTGGAATATCCATTTTAGACTGAGTGATTATTTTGGTTAACACAGAGAAATATACCAGATGAATTGGTCCTGATCTGCAGGAATGTAAATAAGAATAAAATTTTTCATAGTAGCAGGCTCCATAGCATAAAAAAGTTTAATGACCATGAGTTTGACATTAAGAAACTTATGTGTTTTTTACCAGAGAAGGCAAAAAGGCCTTGGAAATATTTGCTTAAAGAGCACAGACATTTTCAATTAACAAGAACTTAAATCAAGAGATGGCCCATAACCTGTGAAGGGCTGCTGTCCTGTTGCAGGATTCAACTGATGAAATTCTATGACCAGTATATGCATGAAATCCAACAAGGTTTTACTGCCTTTTTAAATTTTTTTTAAAACTATCTGCATATTTTCCTGCAATTTTTATGTGTAAACACATCAAAATCAATGCATGTTTTATTTAGGATTCACTTTTATCTATTTCATATTTTAATAACTGCCTGTGTATGTGCAATCTTTATCTATTCATAGAAAATCAGGTTCAGGGTCAGTTCCAAAACTGGGGCAGAAAATGCACTCTCACAGACACTGAGTCAGTTTTATGACCTGTCAGGAACAGTTAGTGTTCCTCATTAATGCTCAGTAGTGCCAGCTTGATTGTCCTTTTTATTCATTTCTTTACCCAATACCACAGACACATAAAAACACCATGGTGGAGTTTTGTACTAGGTGATTTTCTTTTTATTTCGTGACATTACATGGATTTTCTTTTCCCATTACAAACTTAAAATGAGAACACAAAATGTACAAGTCTTCCATGAAATTATATTAGAAAAAGAATGTTTTGAGTCAATCAAACATTCTTTTTAAGTAAAACAGAAACATTTTGTTTGGAATTTAAGTTTTGTATGCTGTTTACTTGTATAATAATTTAATAATTTAATTTTCAGAAGTCATTTAAAAATGGTGGATCCCATGGAGTCAAAAATGCCAAAATGGAGTGTTATCATGCTGTCAAAACACCTTACATTTTAGGCAGATTTTATATTCTTCCCTCTTTGTGTCAATTAGACAGTAATGGCATTTCCCATTGAAACATTTTAAGCAACAGATTCTACCTGGATTTCATAATACCACATGTATCTGGGTACATAAGATCACACCAAGTATTTAAAAGCAAAATTACAAGGTAGGGTAGGGAGGAATTTTACAGAACCAAGAGTATGGGAGTGAAGATGTTTGCATCCCCGTAATTGTTCTAAGATACTCTTTCACAATATGCTTAGGCTCTTAAATAAAAATAAATTTTAAGTATTTCCAGACTAGGATCTAAATGAATCATAAGGCATGTCCTCTGTGGTTTCTTCATGGTGCTAGGGTGTTGGAATCATAGAATACCCAGAGCTGGAAGGGACATGGAAGGATCATGGAGTCCAACTCCTGGCCCTTCACAGGACAGCCCCCAACATTCCCACCCTGTGCCTGAGAGCACTGTCCAAATACTCCTTCAGCTCTGTCAGGCTTGGTGCTGTCACCACTTCCCTGGGGAGCCTGTTCCAGTGCCCAGCCACCCTCTGTGTGAAGAACTTTTCCTGTCACCTAACCTAAACCTTCTGTGACACAGCATCTCTGTCAAAGACACCATGCACTATAGTGGCTGTCTCCCACTTCAATCACAACATACCTGAGCCAAGGAAAAACATAATTTGTTTTGAACAGCTACTCATTTCTGGTAACATTTTTCATACTGTTTTAGTGAGAGATTTTAGTGAGAGAGAGTAGGATGCTCTCAGAGCAGTGTGTTTGCATTACACTTTGTAACTGTGTTTCATCTTTATACCACCCAACACTTCCCTTTTTTCCCTTCTTTTGAAGAGAGGGCTACTTGCAATATAAGCATTATTCAACATATCACAGAATCACAGACTGTGTTGGGTTGGAAGGGACCCACAAGGAGAAAAAAGGCAGAAAATGAGGCCCCTGTGTTCAAGTTAAGCACAATTCTGGCCCACTGCTTGTAATAGTTTTCTGTCTTCCTACATAATATTCTCCACTTTCATCATTTTCCTTTATAATGAAAACTAAGAAAAAGTAGTTCTGAACATTTTTCATCCATCTTGTAGCCTTCACTTATATGGTCCCTTTGTTACTTTTCAGTGGTCTCCTCTCTCTAGATATTTCCAGAACCCTTTTGCAGCCTTGTTACATTTGATTTAGCTGTCTTTGCTTCGCTTACTTTACCTCTGCTTTGTTTGCCAGCTAGGTTCCATCTGGTCCTTTCAATCTATTCGCGTTGCTGCATTTGGGGGGTTTGGTGGGGTTTTTTTTTGTCTTCCCAGGGTGAAATGAATAATGCAAATTACTCTGCTGCTACCGAATGAAGAGAGCTATGTAGCTTTAGGTTTAATTCTTTACTTCCTCACTTGCCTCCTGCAGTGAGTGGCGTCTTTTGATCGACTTTTATGTCTTTGCTTTAGCTTAACGGCTGAATGTATTGACTGTGGCAATTTATTAAAACATATTTTGATTTCATGGCTCAAATGACAGAATACAAAACTATGGTTTCCAGCTATCATGCCTCTGTTTTCTCAAGAAAATGGCTTGTTTGCTTTAGAGAGAAAAAAGGAATTGCGTGTTAATGCAAACGTAGATAAAAGCTATTCAAATTCCTATACAGTCCTGTACTTACATTTTCTTTCAAATACCATTGCTGTAGCTAAGGCAATATAAATGAAAGCAAAGACAACATTACACATAAGGTACAGTAAATGCTAAATTGCTGTACATCCATTATACAGCACATCTGGCATGAATGCCAGATCTGTAAGCAATACCTCTTATGATTAAAACATCTTGATACATTCTGTTACTAATATTTTACCACAGAACATCATCTCTCAACTAAAAAAAAAAAAGAAAAAATGCAGAGTGCTTTATGAATAGAAATAGGAAGTGGAACCTGGCTCCAAGTGTTGCCATTTAGAATATAGTTAACTAAAGTAGAAGGTTGTAAAGTGTCTTACTGAAGGCGAGGCACCTGCCCAAATATATTTTTCTCTTATGTGGATTCTACCTTTCTGTCTGTGCCAAAACCTATTGTTACATTTTGAAATTCACTTTTGGGTGCTCACATTTGGGTCATTTCATTTATAGTGCATTCACAAACTCTATCACCTGCCCTTTACTCATTATATCTGACAGTGTTCCCGTCCCCAATCTCTTAAAATACTGAAAAATACTAAAATGCCACCATCAAAACTTTCCAGTACTGGTGCATGAATGTGGGATTTCTGAATGGATGTAAAATCCCTTGTGCAAATGTTTACATAGGGATTGGAGTAATGCCTTAGAAAACTCTAGACAGGCTACAAGAAGGAAATCCATATTAAAGAGGAAGATAGAACTGTAGGGACAATCCTGACTTGGAAGAATAAATGATAGCTCTCTAAAATTACAGGTTACTGGATATATTATGAAGATATTTGGGTCAATGCTTTGCAATGCAATTTGTTTGGGAATTTCTGTGTGTTTGGGGATTTGTTTGCTTGTTTTTGAAGAAGGCAGCTAGTGCATGCTCTGTAACATCTTAATTCTATTTTGAAATGATTCACAGCAAGCTGTGGTGTTTGATACCAGACACAGGAATGTATGCAGGCTTGTTCCTTCAATAGTTCTGCAGCATATGATTGAGGCGTATTTGTGAGCACACCACACTTGTTGACTTGGACTTTTATATCAGAATGAGATCATTTGCAAGTAATGTGGATTTCAGTCATGAACTGTGATCTCTCAGGTAAGAATCCTTTGTAGACTTGACTTCTAGGTGTCACACTCAGAAGTGAATACATAATGCATCATCTGCCCACATGAGCTCATGCACTGCTGGAATCAATATTTAATTATTAACATAGTTGAATTTAAATTTTTTAGCTGAAAAGGGGTAGCATAATTGAGACGTGTTTGAGTAAAGCAATTGATATGTTATAAGTATATAGGTAGGGTGCCAAAAAAGCTGACAAATAGGGTACCAGGGAACAAAACAGACATCTTACAGACACATATAACAGCCACATCAAAAGCTCCTGGCTATACTGCTCAAGACAAATTTTACAAGCATTACAGAAAAATGTCCTAGTATACTTTAGAGAAGCTGCTGTTTAGTGATGTATTAGATCTTATTTGATTGATTTCTATTAGGATTAGGAGCATACTGTTTTGCAAGAGCAAAACTGAAATACGTAAAATAATTTATACAGGCTTTATATTGAGGGCAGTTTCATTCATTGTAGAAATAAATCTACTCCTCTATTTGAAACTATCAATTAAAATGGTAGCCATTATTCATGAAAATAAATATATAGAGTGTTACTCATGACAGGAGAATGTATCATGTATAAGTGGTCAATAAATCATGTTAGGGGAAAAGTTATATGGAAAATGGTGGCACTTAAACTTTCAATTTTCATTAAAATTTTAACTTCACAAGCTGTTCAGCAGTGAGACGGTCTCTGCCAGGCAAACCCATGTGAGCACTCTGCTGTTCAGAAATTTGGAAAAACTACTACCCCTGGCTCTTCTGACTTCCAATATCTGCCACAGACCCTGCAAAGGGGCAGTGCAGGGTCGTGCTCTCCTATACCCTGTACTTACCTCCCTCTTGGTTTTGAAATCTATGGCTTTTACTTGCACTCAGTTTGCCATAAGGAACACGGGGAAAATTTGCTGGTGAAGTCAATACTCTTAGTGACATAGTACAACAGAGAAAGTCTGTTTCATTACTTAGTTTACTACGTTTTCTTATTTTTCTTACCTCCCCTTCTTCTTGCTTTGTTGAAATATATCCTTAGTATGACATTCATACCTAAACACATTCCTGTTTAAATCAACGGGCCACCTACACTGCAGTGATCACACTCAGCATTCAAAACACTTAATTCCAATTGCTTTGCTTTGACAAGATCTCCAAAAGAGGTTAAATTTAGTGACAGTGAGCATACTGGCCTCTCAGACCCTGCTAAGGCACCGTATCTGCCATAAGCTGTATTTCTTATGCTATGTTATATGTAACACCACAAAAAGATATTATGCCTATAAAATCAGCCTGGTACCTTGGAAACCCGGTTATAGAAAATGTTGCAGCTAGGATTAGCACCCTAATGTAGTTACATAACAAGTGACATTGCTCCTCCTCCAAACACTGTCTCCTGTCCCACTGCAGACAATCCTTTTCCTTACCCCAAGCAGAGAGGTAGAAAGAGGGGCAAGGCCATAAAAACTTTTTTTTCCCCCCGTCCTCAGTTCCTATCTTAATGAAAGTGCAGAGCAATCAAGAAGATAGAAGGCTGCAGTGAGTGATGCCAACTGCATTTCTGCTCTCTGCTTCCACCTTCACTTTGGGAGGCACAGGTTCATCCCCAGTTCCTCTGCTGTTAAACACTTGCAGAAAGTATTTCTCAACAGGACTTAAGAACCAGCCTTACAGATGAAGACAAATAAGGTGAGCAGAGTGAGAATGAAAGAGGACTAAACACCTTCCAGGTTTCAGACTGAAAAGAAAGACCCTATTTAGACAGTGAGAGTTGGGCCCTGAGTGTACGAGTTAATAGTTTATGGCAGTAGGGATCGTTTGGTAGTTCCCTTTTGGCTACTTAGCGAGACTTAATCAATTTTCAAGTACAGCTTAATTTTATTCATTGCCTTAATGGTTTTTATTCAGCTTTAAATTTTCTGTCTGACATTAATCTTTCCTTAGAGTTTCATTTTTAGAGGGTTTTTATTTAAGAGGAGCTTTTTAGTCTGTTTTTTTTTTTTTTACCTCTTAAAATTACCTTACAGGTAACAATTAAACTGCTGCTAAGCAGAACAGTGTCAGGTTTTACATGCTGTACTGTCAATAGAGCATCCCCAAATCCATCACTGCAATTTTAAGTAAAAGTTGTTGGCTTGTACTTTCAACATGTTCATAGCACACTGTCATAAACAATGCTTTGCACTGACCTGCTGGCCCAATGAATCTGGTCTGTTGGAAGAAATTAGACTACCAGTTATAGAAGTACAAGGGATATTTCTTCAGCTGCTACAGAGGCAAATAAAAGCCAAATGAATTTGGTTTGTGAAGGCTACATATTGCCATCTGTCAGACAGGATAGCTCTCTTCTCTAGAACAGCTCATGTGATCCTTCAAGTGTTCTTAAAACACTGCAGCAGGTTTTCTTTCCTAGGAAGAAAGAAGAGCTTCAGGAAGAAAAAGGCTTCCCTGTGGATTTGTGAGAAATGCACCATTAATGGTTTACATGTCTACACAAGTGTAAGTGCTTGTACTTGAATATTCTCCATATACTGAAAGTTTCACATCTATAAAGAAACGTATTTTTATATGTAAACACATATATTTATATTTATCTTCTCCTGTATCCTGTCTTAAGTTCATTTTCCTCCTTTAGAGTGGTAAGATGAACACATATGATATTAAATTATATACTGGTCAGCCTTGAAAACAAAACCAAAAACTTCTTGCAATTCTAAACCACTACCTGTGTCAATTAATCAAGGCAAAAGCTACTCCAAATTACTGCAGATCTCTTTATTTCCCAGAAATTCCCTGAATTCCCTTCAGCATTAGTCCTCACAGTTTCAGGTTATGAAAGGCCCTATTTTTGAAGTATTGATTCTTTTCAAAGTGATTTCATTTTTGTCGGGAATGTGAGTTACCTGTATGGAAATGTGGTAATTCTGCATTAATTGGCAGCCCTCGCAAAAGAGCAGAGGAGATGGTCATTGGCTCAAGTCAGTTTGGCACCTTAGAGGTTACTGGGCTGGTGATGGTGTTTCTGATGGACTCATGGAAGGACTGACAAGGTTGGGACAGAAGAAAATCTCATAAGATGAGGTTGCTTGCTGTCACCTCCCAGCTGGCTGAGGCTGGCAGGGCCTCAGGTGATTATTACTGAGCAATTTGAGTTGATTTGTTCTGGTGTAGAGTTTGTGGGTTTGGAAATAAAGCAAGCCCTGAGGAAGGGGATACAAAGAGAAGGTCTATGGTTAGGGACTTGATTTTTCCTTGTACAGCTGGTGAGCCTGCACAGTGACTTACAATTAGCAATAAAGTCCAGACAGTCCTTTACAAATCATGAGCTAGGTGAATCCTTTGCCATCAGAAGAACTCAATGCCTTTAAAGAAAAAACCTTTCAAGGCATGTCTGTTGAAATTCAAATCGTAATTCATTCCAGCTACGCTTGGGCCTCTTTTAGAGTCTCCTTCTGTGAACACTGAAGCAAGCAGTCATTGCTTGTAGAAATAAAAATTTAACTACACAGGTTCCATATTCATATCACATAAGGTATATTTTTTCTGTGGAGTGGGAAACTAATTTAAATGGCAAGGGGTAGGAGGGGAAATGTTCCAGTAAAACCTTATCAGAGTCCTGCAAGAGGAGCAGCTGAGCACCCACCATTCTATTATTCATATGTAAGAGAAGCATGTGTGAAACCATCCTATATGACATTGAGGAAACCAAATAAAGCTGTATAAATAACATATACATTCTGAAATTCTCCCTGCAGTTTTAAAGGTGAGATATAACTGTTTGCTTGTTTGGTTTCTGGAGTTTTTTTCTCCTTAAAAAGAGAATTTCAAAATTATTATGGGTTTTCAAAACCTGCTTCAATTAAAAGCCAGTATTAATGAGCAGTTGTACACATACATGAGCAAGATTGTCAGGTGAGTATAGAGGCCTGTAAAGACATTTAAAATAATTCCCTATGCAATGCAGATGTGGAATTAGCACCCCCAAAGGTAACTTCACAAACCAGCAAACAAAGTGGTGAGTCAACTGAACGTAGAAAATGCCAGAGGAGACACCACAGCTCCAGCCTCGTTATTCCAAGGTAGATAAGACACATAACTGCTTGCTACACAGTGATGCCTATTTCCTTTAGACGTTCATCAGGCACTGATTCTTTTTCTCAAAGAAAAATCATAGAATAATAAAGAAAAGAAAAAAAATACGATAAGGCAGTAAACCTTCCTTTTATTCCTCTTCTTGCGAACGCGGCGGAGTACGCGACCCAGACGTCCAGATGACATATCTGTCGTGTGCGAAGCCTTCTTGGTACTGGCTAAAGCCTTGCCAACTCTTTCTCAAGCAGGAAAAATTGCAGCTGGCTCCCCCATTGTCATGAGAAAGGAGCAGGAGAGGGCTGTGATTTGACATATGTATTCTGGGGTTTGAGTCTGAGCGTGTGTGAGCACTTTCACAGCCTGCTAATTCACGTGGAAGCAGGCAACGCCTCGTACTCCACAGGACGTTGAGCCTTTATTTACTAACTAATGTTAGTTTTTATGTTTTAACACAACATTTATGCCTGTGCAATCACAGAGGAGATTTTCAAGCCTGAATTTTTTTTTGACTGCAGATGAATTACTGTAATTACATCTCACTAGAGCAATGACAAAATGCTTTCTTAGCTAGGAAGAAAAAAAGCTATAAAGAGAGGAGGTTTTTCTGTACCTGGAAATGAATCATTCTTGTGAATAAATTCCCTGGACTCAGTCAAATTCTGAAACATCATGTGTGGGCAATATTCATGACTAGGAAAAAGACAATAAACAGAGAAGATACCCAGAAAACCCTTCCTTAAACCAAGTTTAAATTGCTAGTCTGGAAACTTATTATTCCTAACTGGGATGACCTCAACACAGCCATTAACACTCTAGAAAATACCAGGGATGCTGCACCTCCTTACTGTGATTGGCTCTTTTAGTTAAACAGTAAAACTGAAATCACTTGCAAACTTTAATAGGAGCTAAAAGAAATACCTAGAGGGTGGGATGCTAAGAGAAAATCATTCTCCCTATTTATTGTATTTTCATGGAAAAAAAACAGCTGTAGGATTTGAAAGCATATTTGTTGGGAAAATAATTTGCTAAAGAAAGAAAACATGGTGGGGATTTTCAGCAAATTCCCTTGCTGATAAATGAACAGTAGTGCTTAAGCCCTTCTAATGAAGATGAGTTTACCATGGAATAAAGTTGTCAATGATGAGCAGAAAATAGGGCATTTGTAAATACAATGTAACTCAGAATGATAAAGCACATCCAATTTATGCAAAGATGTGCTTGCAGAGCACGATAAATAATATCTGCATAATCAATTACTGGAAGAAAGACTGAATAAATTGTTTTCTGTCAATTTATGGAAAACAAGCATAGCACAAAAAAAGACAATTTGACATTAGTCTTTTAACTAGATTGACAAGCACTAAACCCGAACTTACTAATGATTCAAAGGACACAGTATTTATAACTGTCTATTTTCATAAGCAATAGAAAATTTGAATTAGGGCAAGAGCAAAATTCCTATTTTTTAATGTAAAAGAAAATATATGTAATTTAATAATATATATAACACATCCTCCCACCCCTTATCCCTATATGTTGTACATTTGCTTTTTGCTTGTATATGAGATTCTTTGGTTTAATGACACACATGGATTGAGAGGCATGGGAGAGGAATCAAGAGAAAAATACATTTTAGGCTCATCAATAACTAATAATAATGGGATACTGTATGTATTTGAATTACCTCCAGTAGATAGACGTTTAATGTCTGGCTGCTTCATCCACTGGTCTCAATGGAAAAGTTTTATCAAGCTGCGTGAACTACCCTTTAAAGAAATTCTGAAACTACTTTAAAACTGAATTGGGAGAGTTGCAAATTATACCATCATTCACAGAGCCATTAGCTTTATGGTGCTAAATATCTCTATGATGCATGTAGTGGCTCTAGAAAGCTTCAGTAGCTGTTTAGGATACCAAGAATACAAAAATGAGTGATAAGCCATTTAATATCCAGATATTAGCTTTGGAAGACAATGCCATTGAACAAAAACAATTCTCTAATCCCTCATCCTTCCATCAATCAAAATAAAATTAAAATGCAAATATTTGGAAGCTGACAGTACGTATAACTTTTGCCTGCAAGACTATTCAAATGATTGTTATAATCTGCATAAAACAATTTGATATCCAGCTTGACAAACATTTAGCAGTTTTCAACAGTCTATGCAGGATATTAAAATTCACATAACCACCAGAATCACTCTCCATGTAAAACATTCAGTGATGCCTGTAGCACTACATGCTCTGTTAGTAAATAAACCACTGCTTTTATTTTGGTGTTATTTCAGCCTTATCAAAACCTCTCTTTTTATTTATCCATGAAAAAGGTGCAGCCAAGTTCCAGAAGTGTAAACCTTGCTGTTTGTCCTATTTACGTGACACAGCCCTAATTCCATCAGCTAAGCAGATGAAAAAAAAGAAAACCAATAGTCAGTGGATATCATGCTGAATGGGAAGTTTGGTTGTGAATGAAAAGAGAGAGTGTGAAATCTATCTCCTTAAAATTTGCTTCTGACTCTGAGATTCAGCTAGGTGTTTGAACCTCCACAGATGGCTATATCTCCCCTTTGGGGAACACGCTTCAAATTCCCATGTGCTGCTCTAAAACTGACATGTTTCAAGCAATCATATCTTGATTGGCCATAATTTGACTAATGGAAATAGTTAGTTGTTGGGGGTCTAACATCTCCCCAGAGGTTTCACTTCAGCCCATAAGTCCTGAGGCACTGGTTTCGCTTCGCCGCCTGAGTGCGCACAGAGCTCCTTCCTGGAGCCTGCCCCAGGACACCAAGGCTTCACTGCACAAAGTTCTGCCTGCTGAAATGTGGACCTCCCATGAAGACTGATGTACTAAAACCCTCAAAAACAGTTGTTGCTCCCTCTTTCCAACCCCGGCAGCAGTCACACACAAGAGGTAGGGCTAGGAGGGGCCCGAGCACAGACCTCAAAGCAAGCGGAGCAAGCACCCCGTGGAGGTAATGTTTATAGGAAAGACAGTTTCAGCTTCAGTGAACTGGGCTCTCCCAAGTGCTGCAGTTCCTGTGCAGTCTAATTTGGCATCAAGGCTAGGAAAATCAAATGGCTTATGCAGAATGAGGGGATCAAGCCCTCAGAGAAGCATTGGTAAAAATTTCAGGGAGAGTGCCTGTTTTCAGCATTGTAAGCACCAAGTATTTGGTAATACTGCTGCAATGAACCTATACTTCAGGTGGAAGACAAAGTTTTCCAGGTATTTCCAGGTGGAACAGTCCCTTCATAAAACATGTATTTTTCACAAAATACTACACAGATTTCCAGCCCTCTGACCCCATCCACTTCCTTCCCACTACAAAGATATCCAGGCAAAATGTTAAAAGAAATAGTCCAGACTGAGGGTTTAACAGAGCCAACTGCTCTCCCAGATTTTGAAAGAAAAAGGTGAGAATTAAGTTGTCATTAGCAACTAAATATATATTTACCAACATTGGTAGATGGGATTTTTTTTGTCTAGATAAGGTGAATTTTACAAATGCTAATAACTGCATGCTTACAGCAAATTGCACTAAGAGTACAACATGTGAGGAATGGCAATAGTTCTGACTTTAGGGCATTCACCTCTGAAATACCACGTGCATGCATTTTTCTGGTTCCTGTGAGCTTCCTTTTGAACAAATCAACCACACAATCACTCAGGAGATGGAAAAGTAGGAAGTGGGAGTTAGGGGATATATTTTGTGATGTGGTATAACACAGCAGTAGTGTTCTAATTAACTTTTTTTTTTTTTTGAAGCTAATAACAAAGCCTACCACTGGCACATTAAACATAGGATATGTGAGGAAATAAATGAAAATAAGTGGGGAAGCTAAACATTGATTTCCTTTTATGTAATTCTGGTAATGATCAGTATCTCATGATGTGCTGCTCCTGCAAAAAGACGTGTGACCCAATCATTCACAGCCCTGTGCTGCCATGAAGATGATCTGAAGCTGACTGCCTGTGAAAACTCATGCAAGGAAATTTTAGAGGCAGCATAAAAAAAGGTGAAGAAAAAAAAAATAAAAATCACTCAATAGCATAAAATAACCAGAAGAGCCTGAGTGTTAAATAGCTTCATGTGCAAACATGATTTCTTGCGATCATGGGTATCTCCTAGCAGAAATTTTTGAAGTTCCTCCCACAAAGATCCACAAAGATTCTAAGATCATCTTAGAATACAGGCAGCAAAAAGCCATGAAGTCTACCATCCACCTTTCAGCTGCAATGGCTGTAACTGCAGTTAGCCCTAGCCAGATTTTAGAGTTCTCTAACTTCCCTGTCCTATATGGAGAAGCAGTTTGGTAAGAAATGCTAAAATACAGCCTTGAATGCCCTTCACCTGAGCTGCCTTGTGTGTTTCTTACCAGCAGCCAAGGATCTGGGCCATTAAGTTCAAAGGATATAACCTGCTCAAACTTTAGCATTCCATTTAACATTAATTTATAGTTGAACTTTTATGGAACTACAAAAGCTCTACTATCTTTATTAAAGCCACGTTTATTACGTAATGAAAATACAGCAAGGAGATTCTGGGTTGAATATTTAATTGATGTAATTTTTTTTTTTTCTTTAAAAACAAAAATCTTGGGAAAATTTAGTGAACGCAAGTCTCTGCCCTGCTTCAGGAGAGTACCCAAATGCTTCAAATAGAAAATCATGACTTTTGCAAGCCACTGAATGAAGTCTGAGGTAAACTTCCACACAGATTCTTTGTCAGAGCCTAAAGTTAAGAAATTATCTTTAAAAGTTTGAGACGAGGCTGTATAAATATTCCTCTCCCTACCTTGTAATCTATTTTTCCATCCTTGCTATTTTTCATGTTGACCTGCTCACACACATGATAACGAAGTCATTAGCTACATTTTCATTTACTTCTCATGCCTTAGGAGGTCATAGGTCTGGTCCATTAACACAAAGTTCTTCTCTCTGCTGCAATTTGCATGAAGTTAAGAAAAAAATGTTTAAAGTCAATATTTCAGCTAAGAAGATACGACAATTTTAAAAACAATTGTGAAAAAACTAACCTCTGACACATCAAAGCAGGGATGTTTTCTACAAGAGAAGAATCTATAATGCATGAAAAAACCTGAAGGGATGCCAGGGATGTAGAGCCACAAAAACTCTGAAGCATTGCATACTACGTGACTGTAGGAACAACCATGTGTTCTCTGACATGGGGACCAGTGTTATCAGCTATATAGTTTTTCTCATCTATGGCAACTTTTCTTTATATAATAATGCATTTCTTTATAGTTTTCCTTTACTTTATAATCCTGAAAAAGCAAATTGTATGCATAATTTGAATTTTAAAAATGAAACATTACAGAGCTCAAGAAATTTCACTTAGTACTTGTAGACTTACTTTTTAACATACTGGAAAAAAAAAAAAAAACAAGGTCTGGAATGTTTTGGTCATCTGAAAAGCAGAAGAACATATATTCTCTAGGAAAATGAAAACTGAAAGGGAATATTCCCCCACTTTCAGCATTAGAGAGAGAATGAAAAAAGGCATTAAACACCAAAAGATATACACAAAACCAAAACTCATTTTCAAGACCATCATTAGAGACTAGGTATAAGAAATACATTTTTTATGATGAGAGTGGTGAAACACTGGAACAGGTTAGGCGTCCCCTCCCTGGAATCATCCAAGGCCAGGTTGGATGGAGCTTTGAGCAACCAGGTCTCATGGAAGGTGTCCCTGCCCATGGCAGGGGGTTTGGACTAGACAACCTTTAAATGTCTCTTTCAACCCAAACCATTCCATGATTCTATGACCTCCTCACTTTTCTTAATGCATGGAAATTTCTCCATAGGCTTAGGGAACACTACAAGAAGGGACAAACTTACACGAGTAAGCTGAAGAATTCATCACTGTTCCTAAAGAGGTTGTATATAGACAGATGCTGCATGGCCTCCATGAAGGAATCTGCCCACTTCTACATATAAAATCTCAAAGCAGGGCAGAATTTATTAAGTATAAAACTGATCTCTTTCTAAACAAGGGGCAGGGGGGGGAAATGAAGACCTCTTTTTCTTCCCTCAAAACTGCTTTTGAAACATTCTGCTAGTCATGCAGAGTGTGAGAACTTCTGCACAGATCACTCCAAAGAAAGGCAGAAATATTACTGAGATGAATTATTTTAGAGAAGGATCCAGCCTTTTGCAGAAAATCTAGCACAGTGCTCATGCCATCTAGTCACCAATGTTAAATGAATAATGCTCCCAGAAAGTTGAAAATGCCTTTTTCCCCTCACAGTTGCCACCCTCAACTTTCTAGTTAGTATAATTCATAGGGAAGCAATGGAGGTTTTGAAAAAATAATAGTTTGAAAATAGACAAAACAGACTGAAATGGTACAACTTGAACACAACCTGATATTGCATTTATGGGCTAGATCCCCACACAGACCTTTTATATGGCTGTGTCCTTTTTAGCATCCTTATTGAAAAACAAACTTTGGTAGGGTAAGGATCAGAATGGGTGGATATACTCAATGACTTCCTACAGACCCCTCTTCAGTTTTGTTTCACCTTTTTTTTCCAGGGGATTCTTGTTTATGTAGCATCTGATGCTTTTCCCAGTCTCCCAATAATCACAACAGGTATCACTGATACTCCCTCCTACCCTACCTCAGCTGTCTTTAGGCCCTGAAACTTCTGATTTCTCATAATGTCACAAGCAAAAACTGAACTTGCCCCATGAATTTTAATGATTGTTTAAAACTTTTTTTTTCTTTTAACTGCTAGCACTTCCAGGATTTTTGCTGTTTGATGTTGAGAAATATGGACATGTAAAGAAAAGATCAAAGTACACTTCTGGTTAATAAAACTCAGCAAAAATTACTGCTCAAAATGCTGGCAGAATTAGACTTCATCAAAGAATCATGGATGGTTGAGGATTGAGGGGAAACATTAAAAATCATGGTAGAAATATTTTTTAAAAACAGAGGAAGGAAGAAAAATTTAGTTTTAGAAAGACAGCGGGGAAAGATTTTACACATCATTATCTAATTTCGTATTTTCATTTTCACATTGTTTTACAGATAAAGCACGAGAAAGCAGATTTGAAATTCCACAGATTAATAATATTGGTAGTGATCAATGAGCCTATCTTCTGAATGAAGCCACAATACTTATTTGATGTCTTAATAGTACATAGTTAAATTACTCATAAAATATAGAAAAACTACAGTCTTTCAAGACTGTTCTTTTCAAGAACAACAAGAACTTTACAAAAAACAACCTTTAGGTATAAATATTTATTTAAAATACTTTAGTTGCATTTTATTTAGAAACTCTGCTGTGTAAGGTGTGGTTCCTCCTACATGTTTAAACAGCCATTTTTAATTTGAGTGTGTTCTTGCATCAAAACTAGATGAGTACTTGCATTACTCTTCCTTTTTTTTCCTTACTCCAACAAATCCAGTCCTCTAAATATAATTAAAAACTTTTGTCTGCCTCTGCAATAATACAGAACACTACAAATAATTTCTGTCACCCTTCCATGTGAGTAATCCAAGTAGGACAAGGAGGTCAAGGTGAAAACACTGCTGATTTTATAAAGTTGTTCTATTTCACTATTGACTGACTGTGCTTCCTCCAGTTCTCCCTGCAAACTGAACTCTGCCTGGCTTGGCTGTTACTGGGCACTTGAACAGGTGTTTCATTACACTTGTCCCAAAAGATGTTAATTTTTTCTCTTGATAAGCAAGACAATGGAAAGTGGAATAGATTTCATCCGACAGGTGGGAGCTTTATTAAACTAGCCCCATAGGAAAAGTAAAGAGATGAGGAACAGTGTGATCACAAAGTGTTATTTCAATTGTCCACTTCAGTCAGAGCACAGAATTTGCACACAAGTATAGGGTGATGACACTGAACTTCCCCTACAGAGCAGAGGGACAAGGATTCAGTGGCATTAAGTGTCCAGGGGGCTTCATCTCTTCAGATGAAGAATGAGAAAGCCAGTGGCATTCACTCAGAGTGAAATTTAAACCCACACACAATCTCAGCCTTGCCTCTCAAAATGCCTGTTTGAGCACTCCAGCTGCTGTGCAGGAGCTGAACATAAAAATATGTCTTGTCCAGTGACAAATTAATTTCTTCTGACCTGAGAAAAAGCAACCTTTCAGAGTCTAGAAAATGCCAGAAAACCAGTCTTTCCCTAAGAAAAGGAGAGCTATAAGAACAAAGGAAGTACCAGGTAATGGCACTACCTACTACTTTGCCATGTTATAAGGGGTTAATGTTTTCTAAATTGAGACAGTTGGTTTAGATGGGCAGTGGGAGAGGTGACTGTTTTTAATCTTTCATTGCATTTTGAACATAGATTTCAATTGCTGTCACTCAGTTGATCTCATAAAGATAGAATGATAAGGTCTTCCTCCTTACCTCTGTCTTTGAATAAACTATGCAAGGGAATCACCCACTGTTCATGTGTGAATTTGTTATTTTCAATAACGGAGATTTAACTAGTGGGAAAAAAAACACAAAACAACAACAAAACAAAAACACCAAAAGCACACTCCCTAAATATTCACAAAGCACCAACCCTCTTTCTTTCCCTCCTCTTTCAGGGAGACATCACTGAGTGAAGGTCACCTTTAACTTCTGTTATCATTGTAAGGGACTTAAAATATTTTCAGTAAAGTTTGCAGAGCTTCTTGGGATTTGGCTTTCCAGTCACAAGTTATGAAAACAAATTGCTTTCAAGCAATTGAATAACTTCCAATATCAGATTCTATGAGTAGACATAAACAAACAGAGCTTTGTTCTTGTTCCTGGGGAAGAATTTTATTCAATAGATATTTGGCAGTTTGGACTCCAATCCCCCTTTTTTCCTGCTTTGCTCTCACAGGAAAAGCAGAGTATTTTTAACCAATTACTCACTAGAGATATTTTAGAAACTGTGTTTTTGAATTTGATACCTTTTCAAGTAGCTAATGCAGATGTCCCATATCTCACCAAATATTTTCCATGAACTTTCTTGGGTTTTTCTTTTCTTCCTTATAATTTAATATTTCTTCCTTTTTTTTTCTTTAATGTGCTCCATTTTGCTCCCTTCTTTTCAGTTTTTTTCAGTATGCAGTGCATTTGACATCCTTTTCCATTTCTTCCACCTCCTTTGCTTCTTTTTTGTTCTATTGTTTTCCTCCTTCCTTTCCCTCCACTATTTCTCTTGGAGTGGACACTTCACTTCTTTCACTCCACCAGTCCTTCGATTGGCAGGTTGATGTATTGATTTGAAAGGGTTCTCTAAAATGATTTCAGTACCACGGGAACATTCAGGTGTACACAAGGCATGTTCATTTTCAATCCATGACATTGTCACTGGGATACTGAAACTGCTGGGGTGCAGTGACAATATTTTTCTTCTTCAGAGGTGATAATTTTGCCAGCTAGGCACAAATCAAGTACCAGAGGCATGCTCACCAAAACTGTAGCCTGTACTCTGCCCTGCTCAAACTAGGATCTGCTGCCAGACTGCTTGAAAGAATATACAGGAAAGCACACAGCTGTGGCAGTTTCTAACTAAATGAATTATGCAACATCAACATCTGTAGGATTTTTGAAATGCTAAATATCCAGCTATGAAGCCTCTGACGAGGACACAGATGGTAATGATGTTGTTCTTGCAGTGGTTCCACCAGAAATGGCCAGAGTTTCATAATCAGACTGGACTTTGAATGCCTGGAACAATCCTTTCCTTTAGCAGCACTAGCTCTCAGTGCATCACAGAATGATAAATGCTCACTTTGTGGGCTGCATTTAATTCCAAGCTTTGTTAAGCTAAAAAAATCCAGTAATGAATATGGACATCTTCAAGTATGAATACAGATGCCAGCACCATTGATAGTACTCAGCAGGTGAATTTCAACTGACAATCCAAGCTAAGGTAGAATAATTAAAATAAATTTTCCATTCAATACAAAAAGCATAAGAAAGTCCTATGTTTACCTCAGGAAACCACAAACAACTAAGCAACTTTTCCTAGACATAAAACAGTATTATTTCATGGGATAATGTGTATTTTTTCTGCTTTTTAAATCATATCAGTATGCATTACCTACTGAAATAATAGAAAGAAATGAAATGTATCTCTGAATACAAGCAAATATATCTGTTCATCAGCCACTGTTTTTAGGACATTAAAGGAGAGCACAATGTCTTATGATTTATTCTTTGCCTTACTTTTTTCCATCGATAAAAATTGTGTTTCAGAGACATTGAGCAAATACAAAAAAAAAAAAAAAAAATCTGTCCCTGGTTTCAGAAACAAGCTAAAAGAACTAACTGAAAAGTCAACATAAAGTTAACAGTGCTGAGAGTCAGAGGAATTAAAAGGAGCTAATAAGGAAAGCCATGACTATATAAAACAAGCTGCTGAGAGAAGGCATGATGTCACCAATCAGCTCCTCTGGACAGCTGTAGTCTGAACTCTTGATCCCAGACACAACTTATCTTCTTAGCTGGGATAGGCTCTCCAGAAAGATGGAGGATTAGTTCTTTATGCGTGGACACAGCTGAGACAAGTCTATTACAAATGTTAAAAACTGTACCCAAAACATAGAATAACATTTGGGAAGCTCAAAATACAGGGGGAAAGCTCAAGATGCAAACCCAGAAATTCCTGGAAGCCTATTCAGACAAGGAAAGAAAAGGATGCATTGCTTTAACAAGGGTTCTTGATTAATCCTATACATAACTTTATAAATAATAAAAAAAAAAAACCTCTCTTCCCAGTTTGCTTTAAATTTAGGTAAAGGTAAGAACTATAGGAAAAGAAACCCAATAAAGAGCAGTAACCTTTCCTTTTTTAGTGCTGGAAACAGGATATTCAGAGACAACTGCTCACCTCTTCAAGACTTGGAGTTCATAACCAGTAGGCTCTTTAAGCAACCAGCATAATTTCTTGGGGAAGGGATGAAACATTCTTATTCCTGCAAAGGCTCTGCAGCAAAACCTGAAAAGGAAAAGGTCTTTCATCAGCCACATGGCTCTCCTCAGGAGCTGCTCAGCAGCTTTGTGATCTCATGTTTTTGTCCTGCCCACACTACTTACCTTTTCCTCCACATCCTGGTGAAGAAACAGAGTCATGTGCTTCTGCTGCTTGCTGGCAGAGATGTCAAGAAAAGTAGATTTCTGTTTTCCTTTTGGGTACTTCTCTTTGAGCCTCGCTCCTCCAAGTCTTGGAGTCACTGGCAGAAGGCTGGCCTGGCTCTGAGACTGGTGGTGCTAGCTAAGCAGAGCCTGCAGACAGCTCTGCCTTTATCCTTCCAGCAGAGAAAGGATTTTGTTATACCTAAAATCATATTTGAAAAAAAAGAATAAAGAACTGCTATTAGAAACACTTTGCAGGGTGAGCAGGGGGAAGGGAAGACTGAAAGAAACATAAAAAAGAGCATTTTCTAAAGACAACAAATCATTCAGGGGCCTGGAGTGGGAGTCTCTGGGGGACCATCAAATGGGCAGAGGTTCAGTGGTTGAATCTCCTCATAATATCACAAGAGGTGCAAAACTGCACAAAATCCTCAGCTATAGTTTTTAAGAGTGAGAAAGTTGCTATAAAAAAGAGCCTCTGGGGTCATACTGTTATTTTCCAGGGGGAAAAGAAAGTGTACTGTTCCTCCCATAGGAGAAAGAGGAGCATTCACAGCCAAAGAAGAGGCAGGCTGTGAATTCTGGGACTAGAAAAGCTGTTGCAGCCAAGATTAAAACCCACTAAGAGTTCTGCTTAAACAGAGATGCAAAACTTTTTTGCAAACTGAGTGACTTCTTCTACAAAGTAGCAGATAGGAATAAAACATCCATATAGGGAGTGGAAGTATACACAGAGTACATGTGTGTAGCACTGGCCAAGAGAAAGAAAATAAGAAAAAAAAGTTTAAAAAAATATATAGTCATCTCTAGGATTCATGTTCCTACACAGAGAAAAATATGAACACCTTGATGCACAGAATGTTAGCATTTTGCACATGCAAGGATCTGAGCTTCAAACCAAAACACAGAGGGCCTCAGTAACTTGCCCAAGGTCAAAATCCAAAATCCATGTAAGGCTCTTTGATTGTGATTTGCTTTCTCATGCAGAGAAAACTCACATGCTGAGGGATGTGCAGGCATACAAAAGTTCCTCCTACCTAATTTACTATTCATATAAAATTTAAAGGACCTGATCTCAGTAGATATTTGGTCACATCACAAAGCTACCATGTATTTTGAAGTAATCCCTTAGAGTCTGAAGACTCTGTAGAGGAAAGACCCAGAAACCCAGAACTGAAACAGAAGACATGTGACAAATCAGGATCAAAGGATATGCTGACAGGTGCATTCAGGAACCTGAGATAATTTTTCCATGCTCTGTGAATAGCTTGAATCCAGGCTATCTCCTGTTAATATGCATATGCAAAGCATCTACCAAAAAGTTAATAATGGAATTATTACAGTAATACAACATCTGCTCTCTTGTGAAACTTTTACAACTGGTAAGAGTTCTCCTTTTTTTTTTTTTCCCCCCCCCACCTTAGGACTCATCTTCATTTCACCACATCTCCCTCTATTGCTAAATTTCTTAAAACCTCCTGATAGCTACTCAAGCACATTACTATAACAGCTATACAATCTGCTGTATAGGGCAGCAAGGGCCTCAATGCTACAAAGCCTCCTACAAATACCTGAGCCAGACCTAGAAAAGGCCTTAGACACTCTTATTTTTAGCTATATAGTCAAATCCAGTTGAACAGTCACTGGAACAAGATTCAAAATTGCACATATTGCAAAACACTTTGCTGAGCCAGTGCCCCTTTGCAGTGTGTGTCCTTAAACATGCAGAGAGTTCATACATGGTACCTATTTCCTGAGAACATAAAACCACAGGATCTTGTCTCTGATTTGTCTGCCAGTGGAGCAAAATCTGCTTCCTGCTGCATATTTGGCACCCAAATTAATTAAATAATATTCTGGTGTAAGGAATGCAAACATTTTTCCATGACACCTTAATGCTCAAGAGTCTGGTAACTGCGGTGCTCTGACCAGTGCAGAATGCCTTTATCTATATATACACACCCACCTACATATCTAAGTGTATTTCTATTTCTGTGAGAGAAGCACCACCCTAAATGAGCAAGCTGGTCTATAACAGACACTTAGAGTGCTGATTACCAATGCAAAGCCTCAGAACAAAGGATCTGTTTGGAAAGATTATGATTTGTAGACTTAAGATCTTAGCAGTGTTTCAGTGTGTTGAAGAACCTTACAGAGTGAGAACAAAATGTCTTATGAAAGTTTAAATTATGTAAAATACTGGGATGTATTATATGAGGCATTTTAAATAAGGGCAGAATAAAGGCTAAATACTTCTGAACTGTCTGAGAAAAATTAATCCTTCTAAATTCATGCACCATTACCAGACTCCGATATTAAAATGCCTCCTGCCTTTAGGCTGATGTGGTTATAATTACTCACTTGTTTTAATTCATATTTTATGTACTGTATGTATTTTTATGTAGCACCAATTGTGGTGGCATCCAACAATTAAAAACAGGCATAAATTAATCTCTCATTTACAGGGGAAACATCTTCAATTAATGAACTAAAGGACCTTCTACAGTTTTTAATTAAAGTTCTGAATAAGCCAATACGTATATAAATCTCATGGAGTGTGAACTTCACAGGAGGATCTTTCTAAGAACACCTTGGAGGCCATTTTATCCCCATTGTAAAAACAAGAGGCTGAGCTTTCTGTCTCCTTAACTACTCCTGGGTGCCCCAGGACCAGGCAATATCCTCCCAGCACCATTTGGGCAATAGTGGCTGTATTGACTTCTAGCCTCAGAAGAATTATGTTCCACTTTTAGCACTCACTCCCTGAATGACCCTGGGAAAGAAAACTGTGCAGTTTCTTTGTCTCACACAGGTGCCACCGTGCTAGGCTGGGGAGTGAGGGGGAAGGCTGTGTGGAAATTGTGATGTCTTTTCTAGAAATGTTATTACGATCACCAGGCAGCACTTTCCTTGGCAGCGTTCATTCTCTAACACAGCTCCCAGTCATGGATCAAAAGCTGCTATTTTGGATGTAGATCCACAGAACAAATGAGAATTTGGGGCAAAACCCCCCGGCTTCTTTCTGGGGTGGGATGACTATAAGAGCACCCTTCATATTAATTAGGTTTTCGCAGTTCCTGAATAAGAAGCAGGAATAGTGTGGTGACTCTTGCCAAATAACCTAAAATGTCACTACACCCAGCAGCCCAGCAGGCTTTTTCTTGTAGCCACTAACATGATGGCAGCTGAAAGGACACTCTAGAATATATAAACCTCCCAAGCAGTCATGCTCCCAGACTCAGCACAGAAGGCACTCAAACAAGAACACGTAATGAAAATGTTGAAGTGGAAACAACAGAATTCAGAGCTCATGGCAAACATGCCCCAAAGGAGAGAGAAAAAATTAGAAATAGAGATACATTTCTAATACATATATGTTACAGAAAACTCTTTCTTTGTTTTTAGACCCTATCAGCCCTAAGGCATCCTCCTGATAAGAATGTAAGAGATTGTGGCAATGATCCAGCTCCCAAATAGTCGGGTGCTAAACGGACAAGTTGAAAATTAAAAATCGACATTGCTTTTAACTTGGTACTGACCACCACTTTTCTGCCATTAAGTAAGCACCTGCTGTACAGATAGAGACATCACCCTATGAATATTTGACTCTTGAACATCAGAATTATCAATATTTAATGTGACTACTACTCTTGAGTATGTTGCTCTGCATAAGCTGTATTACAGACCAAAGTCCAAGAACGTATTCATAACTTAGTTACAGTTGAAATCTGTAATATTTTTTATTATAATAAATAATGTTACCATAATAAAATAATATGTAATATTGTGTGTTAAGATTCAAATATACAGTAATAAAAGCATTTATATGTATAGTACTGATATTTTTGAAAAATATATTTTTTAAATCTCCTTGTGGACTTTGGCAAAGCTGCTATCTTTCTTCTGATGTAGAATGGCATTTTTATCATTACCTTTCATAGTCTAGGAATATTTATGTTGAAATGACTGAGAGCACTACTCATCAATATTTAGATTTGAAAAACACGAGAAGGTTATCTATGCTAAACTCCTCCTTAAAGGTTCTAAGACTACATTTAAAATTTTAGAAATAGAGCTAATGTTTGCAAACCTAAATGTAGATTTATCCTATATATCATGAAATATGCAGTCCCTATTCTAAATCATGAGTAGGAAGTCAATCAAAGATTAACCATCTTTCTTGGGATAGCCAATTGGAATATTTTGAGTAATGAATTCGTACACTGCTTCTGGATACCCCCTACACAAATGCATATATGTATATATGTCTATAAAGACAGTTTTTGTACAGAAGAGAGCAGTGTATTCTTTTAATCATAACCATCCTAAAACTTAAGGACAAAAATAAATTGTTCAGTAAAGAACTGTGTATGTCTAGCTCCAGTGAAATTCTGTATCTCTGCTTCATCAAAAAGGACCCACTATGTGTAGGCAGAAGACTCCTGGAAATTAAATTAATTGTGCCATGAAGAGGAAATAAAACCAAGCAGTTCCATAGCATGACAAAGTGAAATGATGATAAAGGCAGATTTTACAGTGCTTCCTTCTGTCATATACTTGTCATATGTCCCTTGTCATATACTTGCCATCCTGAATTATATGATACCCTATAAATCTGCTTGTTACTTTAAAAGTTAGAGAGTGTTCTTCTTAATTTGTCACAAACCAAGGTAGGGACATATGTAAAAGTATTTGTACAACCAGTGCTAAAGACAAAGGTTATATTGCAAATTTAAGCACTGAGATACTGCTTAATATCAGAAATATTTCCATTTAGAATTCCTGCGAATATACAAGTGTTTAATTCCATTTTCACTCTATTTTCTAGAACCTCTTAAAACCTTACTCCCTGTTATCTTTAGCCCGTTGCTCTGATAAAATAAGTTCCCTAGGTCCCAGACCTGGTTTATCTGATCTAAGATACCCTGCCCAATTAGCTCTCATCTCTTTTGCAGTAATATTTATTAGCTGAAGCATAATGACACACTGAATGCAATGCCTGGCCAGCTTAGAAATGAGGCACAAAAACTTGTGTCTCACTCCAGAAGGTTGTATGGGCACACACTTCGTTTCCCAAATTCTCGCCGCAATATTGGCTGCCTTGGGTTCCCACTCCCCAGCTCTTCCACACATTTGAAACTCCATTATCTTTCCTGAATTCTATCTTAATTTCATGCATAATGAACTGAATAGAGGGCTATCATTTAATTTCAGTGGACGAGCAATCAGACCATAGATATCATTCCTGCACTAAACTTCATTCTGAATTTCAGTGGGAGGAAACTTCCACAGGCCAATGTTAGACACTGTTCCGGAAATTGGTTGGGGACGAGCTACTCACGAAGCAATGTGGTGACATTTTCCCTGTGGAAGGAAAAAATGGCATATTGTCACTTAAAATAGGAACTTGGTATCTCCAGCAGCACAAGGCACAAGCAGTCCAAGGTAACGCTTCCATCTTGGTCTCCCCTGTGCTAACGTTATCAGGATTTCTAGATGGTTCTTTTTATTTCAACTTTAAATGAAGTAGGCACAGATGCAGTGCTTAGTCTTATACCTGGGACCTGATCTTGTAAAAAGCTGAAAATCCTGAACCAAATCCAATCCAAAGTACAGCCAAAGAGTTCAAAACCCATTGAAACCTCTTACACAGCAGGCTTTTAATAATTCAAATAATTGTTTTTTTCTTGTTTCTGTCCTGCAGGAGTCGCTGCTCAAAAATTATGAAGGATGTTAAACAGATCTAGGTATTTTTTTCAGGCTTTTCATAAGGTGGTTTTCTTCACAGAACTTACTAGCTGAATATGTCAAGTTTATCAGACATGTTATTGACTCCAGCAGGGAGGGTTAGATGCAAACCCTTATGAACAAGCCCTGTGGATACAGAAACAAGTTTCTCACCTCTGAAATGTTGCATATCCTGTGTTCATCAAGCCTTAAACCCTTTTTCATTCTTTCCTGAAAACTCAGTAGACAGGTTCTAAACAAAGAAAACTACACTTCACTGGAGTGTGGGTAAAGTTCCTTCTGACTGATGATTGTTCTCATGCAAGGTAAACACTATATAGAGGCTAAAATTGCATACCTGGACCACATATGAGAGGTTATCTTTGAGTCTTAAAGAAGCCCTGAATGTTTTTGGAGGTGTGATCTCTGTGGTGATCAAGCAGTATCGGTACTTTCACGCATCTTTAAGCTTTCTACCAGGAAAGGAAAACTTAAGATCACAGTTTGGGCTCCACAGTATGCCCAGGATTTTAGTATGAAAAACAGCAGCTGTTTTTTTCCTATTACAACTTCCCAGCTGGCAGATTTTCAGCTTAGAGGGCCTAAAACCTGGGCTTATGCCAACAGAAGTAGAAACAGTTGATTACAGAATAAATTCCCCGTCCTACAGATAAAAAATCCATATTTTATCAGAAGGGATATTCACAGACAGAGGATGACAGAGACAGGTTCTCACGCTTGGATACACTGATAACTCTTTTGGAGGAGTCCACCTGGCAAACTGTGGATAGTGCACACAGTCCCCAGCACCATCATCACCCTGAGGCTGCTCTCAGCTGCCTGAGCAGTAACTCTCCTCAGCTCTGGGCTCCTGCCCCAGTTCCTGCTGCTCTGGGCTCTCATCATCTTAAATCTAGTCCCTATTTAAATCATGAAAACCCGCAAACACATACTCAGGGCTGCTCTTTGGTGACAGATTTTGATTTTTTGGGACATTTTCAGTCAATAAAAAAAAACATTTTCCAACTACTATAAGCTCTAACACTCATTACAGGTATGAGCCAACTCCCATGGAAGCCCCTGGGATTCTTTCAGTTGCCTTCCTTGTGGTTCTAATCAGGACCCTCAAACACTTATATTTCTAAAAATCACTGTTGTTTTTTTGAGGATCTGTTTTTTCTATATGAAGTATTCATAAGAAAATCTTGAACTCTGTTTCTCAGTGACTCAACAAATAACTCATGTCATGTTTAGTGCTTTTGGGTGGTAATTAAAGATCAAAGACATTCAACAAAAATGCCATTACTTAATTAAAACCAATAAAAATCTTTCCTCATTAAAATATTTGCCTGTTGCCTCTCAGACTTTATTCTAGGTATATGACAGGATTTTTCCAGCTAATCTTACTTGAAGCAAGCAGGAAGCCCTTTTTCCCTGGATGAAAGCTTTAGAAAAAAAACATATTGTCTTAATCTTCACACTGTTAAGAATTTTATTGTGTATTTATTCTTCAAACACGTGGTCCCATATGCATTATTTAATTTCATTAGAGATAATGGACAAATAGATACAGACTATACTTTCATACTGCTTGTGTTTCTTTGTTGGAATTGTGGAGTTATAATCTGTTTATTGTCCAACAGAGCATTATAGACTGCATCAGCCTCTCCAAGTGGCTTTCAGGACCCTCTATTGCAGTTTCTCAGTCTGTAAAACACAAGTGCACTCTTAATACCTTCAAAACAGGAAAAAAATTACCTCCCTCCTCCATGCCACGTGTCCCCCCTCCCCCAATTTGTTTGATGCATTACACTGACTGTGGAGTTACCCTTGCAGAATTCACTGTTTTGTCACATGCTGAGGAAGCAGAGGTGCAGTGGAGCAAAAGAGAGGGTGCCAAGAGGGAAAGAGAAGCGTGGAATCCACGCGTGCTGTCACGGTGCTAAATATGAAGCAGGATCCTGCCGTGGTTCAAAGGAGCTAAGTGATGTCTTCAAGACCCTCAAACAATGTGTTCCTGGGGACTGGAAAAGAGAGTGGTTTGGAAGCTTAGACTAGGTAACCTCAGAGAAAAAATGTCACATTAACCTCACTTTATAAGCCTGAAGGTCTGTCTCTTTTCTTTCTAATTTCTGGGCTTGGAGCTGTGGATACAAAAAACAAATGGCAAATTGTGTCTGAAAGCACCTTCTCAAGTAAATATTTGTAAATCTTACTTATTTTCTGGATGAACAATACTTAGGCCTATACTGAGGTAATAAACAGCAAGGGAAAATGACAATTTTATAAAACAAAGTTTTGTAAAATCACCTCGGTGAACCAAAATATTTTCACAGAACAGATTGTTCCTAATGTGGATTTTTTCACCACTATGATTACATCATAAAATATTCCTCTAGCCTAGTTCTGTTTGAGCTAGCTCTAGCACTGGCATCAATATAATTTCTCCAGTAAAATGCTTCATTCCACTCTCCTGAATCCAAGTCAGAGGCTTTCTCACTGTTTATCCTGTCCTTGATTTCATTTCTCCATTACTTTTGTTTTCATATTCAAGGAAGTTTAAGTAATTATAAGTTAGTTTTTTTATTCTGCATAACCATGATGGCGAATTCAATAATATCATAAATTTTCAGGTGTTATGCTTATTTTAATTTCACCCAATGAAAGATGAAAGGAATATTAATACTAAATATTTTGTCTTACACTGAACACTGTATTTAATTTTCTACTTTAAATAGTGGTATGTACATTTTCATTAACTAATCTTTGCTTCTTAGCATCTTATTTTCCTCACAGGCTTCACAACTTTGATACCTTTAAAAGCCTTTGATCTGCCTTGCACCTTAAAATATTTAAACTCTTTTTGATTTGATGTAATCATTCTTGTGTGTTCTTTTGATGTCTTCATTGTATTCATTGCTTTGCTATATCTATTTTTGCTTTCAAAGAGTCCTCTTTGTTCAGAGACAGATATTAATTTACCAGTGCTATTTTCCTGGAATGTTCATCTACAAAAATACACATTTTTTATTTTTAATTTGAGTGGCTTTTAGATTATACCAATTCCTAATACTTACCTTCATTCTGTGACATCCACAATTGCTAAACACAATGAAAATGCATCCTCTTATATTTGGCACTTTTCAAGATTGCTCTGACATCAATAAAGGTTAAATAAAGGATAGTCTCGTAGAGCAGTAGAGCAGGAACTTCTTGAAATATTAATAAAATATTTTGCTGCTTTATTACACTGTGCTGTTGTCTGGTTGATATGCAAATACCTGAGCCTTTTATGCTTTGCCAATTCTTTTCTGCCTCTTAAAAATTAACTAAGAACTATGCAGCGTGCTTCAGCTTTTTAATAATGGGAGTGAAAACAGTGCAGAGAGCTGATGGCAGCAAGCTGGCCATCCAGCCTCTCTCTGTACTGCAAACTGCATGCTGAGACCAACAAATCTCAGTGGCCTGATACTTCTCTACCTTTCTACTTTTCTACCTAAGACTTTTCGACTAGAAGTCTTAAGACTTTTAATTATAGGTGGTGGTACGCAGCCTTTCAGGACCACTATGATTCCCTGATTGCCTGGTCTTCTGTAGCTTGTAACCATGAGAAATTTCCCAGAGAACATCTCTAGGATGCTCGTTTCAAGTTTCCTGTGTGTATGACAAAAACTTCTTACCCGACGCTCGGCGCGCTCGATTAGAGAGGTACCTCCCGAGTGCCCAGCATGCTGCAATAAAGAATATCTGCCTTTTACTACTCAAAACTGCCTTAAAAAGTTTCTATCTGACCAATTTTGGTATTAACATCCATCTGTGACACTAGGATTTATCTAGAGGAAAGAAATCCCCTGCTCGTTCACTCATATAGCATTACAATCTATTGTTATGAGCAGATCAAAATGGATTTAGGAGAATCTGTTCTCATTCACTGGTCATAATACACCAGAACTATTTTCATTCTCACTGAAAATCCTGTAGCAGATGCAGCCATATCTGTTCTAGGGATTCGATTATTAAGTGTCTCCCTATAGTTGATTAGAGCTCCTAGAATCAAGCGACTGGATAAGAATTTCAGCTTTCATGTGAAAAAAAAAAAAATTGAAGGTTTTTATCCACCATGGCTGTCAACAACAGCTAGCAAATAAAACACCCTAACCTCATAAGAGACTCGAATAAGACATAACATGAATTAATCATTTTATAGGTGTCCATTTTCAAGAGCATTGCACTTTTGGGAGACACTGAAGAAGTGATTTATGGCAATAAAATCTGCCAGGACACCAAAACCCCTGCACTTTCACCTCATTTTTGAAGTGATGCTGCAAGTCAAGATCGATGCATATTCCCCATGTTTTACACTGTAGGAGTTCAGTTTCCAGTACCTGTCATTCATAATTCCCCAATGGATCACAGCACAACACAGACACTTTGCTTTCCCCAGGCAAAGACATAATTTGCATGAGGGGTCACACTCAGATTTTATCCCCCAAAAAGAGAGAAGAAATTTCCTTTGTGACTTTTTTGTGACAGTAAATAAATTAAATAAATGAAAATTAAGGGCTATCTTGACTAAACTATTTGTGCACCTTTCAATCATGTAACCCCTCCCTCATATCTTGTTCAATATCAGTTTTATCATAAAGGAAATAATATAAAGGACATTAGAATCCTGTTCCTTGCTAAATGTAAATTAAATTGGTATAAATACTTTGACAATATCTTTACGTCCTTCCTTTACATACAAAAAAATAATCTTCACATTCTGTATGTCAGACAACCAACTCTCTTTTATAATTTCAAGGTCATAATTCCTATTTTAAAAGTACTATCTGTGAAATAAAGAATATGGTGGAAGTTGTGCTGTTCTTTTGCAGCACTGGGTAAAATGGAGGCTTTCAAGGTTTAATTATTTGTGTGACTGTATCTCTGCATTATCTTCTTAAATAATATTGAGAAAGGTTAACTACTGCATTAGCACTGATTTTTAAATAAATGTCATTTTGGGAAGCTGAATGGAGGGGAGTAACTTCAAGATGAAATTACCAACAAAGAAATTTGTCCTTTCACTGATGTAAGCCCCACAGACATTGTAATGTAATTTCTTGTTAATGAAAGCATTAATAGAACTTTATCACAGAAAAACCCTCTGAATTTTAAACTATCATAGATCGTTGTTCAAACAGAGTACGACAAAACCATTTTATATTGATTATATATTTCTTTTGCACAGCTGGATGCACTAGTGAAAGATTCTGAGTATATTTCCCAGTAACTCAGAAACAGTAATTAAAATAATTAAAATTCTTTCCACAGCATAAAAATTCAACAAGTGCTATGTCATTTGCAGATCCATCATGAAGACCTCAGTGTTGTAGTGGGGGTTTTACATGTACATGTCTGCTGAAATTGGTTGGGTCAGTGAAAATAGATACAGTGAGGATATTTTTTCCTCCCTTCTTGCTCACGTACCCAAGAGCCGAGCACGAAAGTCGACCTAAAGGGGTTTTTCTCCACTGCTGTTCAGCAAAGAGCAGCCCAGGCTCACACTGCAGGCAGCCCCTGGCTCCAGGCACCCCTCTCAGTACTACCAGAGGATTCCCTTCTGCAGTCCTGAAGTTTATACAGGTTCCTTGCAGGAGCCCAGGTGCCACGACCAGTTTGCATACAAACATTAGACATTTGTTATAAGTGCACAGAACCACGTTTGGCATGCAGATGGAAAATAATGTGTGCTGGTTCAAGTTCCTTAGCAGCACCAGCCAGCAGCTCTGCTGCTCTGTCCCCATCCCTCAGATACAGGGAGAGGGCAGCTGGAGACCACATCATATGACTCAGCAGGTCCCATCTGGCACTTGGGCTGCACATTACATGGCCCCACTCCACTGTTTGATGTGCTGAACAATCTCTGATTTCCTACTGGGGATGTAAACTGATAATGAGATTGCTTTGGTGCTCTAAATCTCAGCGGCGTTTTCACAAAGGCTGCTTTCTGGCTTTTGCACTTGCCTGAAAGGGAAAGGGATATAAACACCAGAGGTGAAAACAGAATTGCTGTGTAAGTTACAAGACAAACAAAAGCTGCTGATTCAAGAGACAGTGTAAACCGATTACAGTCAAATAGCAATTCTGTTCTCTTCTGTCATGTTGAGTATTTATTTAAAATACTGTTCAGGTGGACAGGCTTAAAGAAAGTGGCATCGTATTTTCACCTGAGACTTGACAACAGCAGATAAACACTGCAAATGCCTTGCAAACATTCAAACAGCACACTGCACCATGTGATCTTTTTGTGTACACAGTATGCCAAGAGATCTGCTTTACACCAGCCACAAAACCAACAATCTGTTAAATGCACCATCAAGCAATGCACCATCACTTCTGTTTTCAGATGTTATGACAGTCCATGCTTGCTTCTCTAATTCTCACCCAACACTTGGGCTATAGCATAATTTCTAGTTGTCAGGCGTCGTGCAATTCTATTTTAAATTTTGCCAAAGTGTAGTCTTGAGAAACTGCAAACAGCAGGGGCCAGATTTTAATAAGTGCCTCTGTTACCATCACTTCAGCAACATGATTCCCATTGCTGTAATCACAGGGGGTCTTTAACATGCCTCCAGGGACACACATTTAAAGCCAAGAAAAATGTCACAATTATTAACTGATTACAAAGAAAGAAAAGTAAGGAAGCTGGTTTAGCATTGCTAGAAAAGTAGTCTGTTAATTAGAACATTAGAACGTTGTTATATTTCTCTCTCCAGTACCAAGTGGTAGTGACCTGTATTTATAGTGGGGTTAAATGACATGACATGGACCTTTATTAAAAATAAGCTGCTTGTGAGCTCAGTGGGTGCAGCTACATCTCTAATTTAGTTTGTTGTAGGGTTTCTTTTGAGAGAGAGGCTCTATTGTGTCCATACTTGTGTCCCCTGGTATTCCTTAGCAGGAGAACGATCATTCCAAGCCCTTTCCCTCCTGGTGGAAACAAAAAACATGGAGCACCCAGGTCTGTCTCCAAGGATGCCCAGTAAATCTCAGAAAGGAAACCAGTGTGAAATTCATGCTGAGAAAGTGCAGCATGGATGCAGGTTTAAGGGACATAACTGAAATAAAATCTAACCCCACACCTCTTAGTAAAGCACTGAGCAAATTCCACTTCCCCCCATTCCTTACAGAATGAATTAAATTACTCAAAAAAACTGTATTGAAGTGGGAGAACAAAGCAGAAATTGGAAGTTAAACACAGTAATGGATTCTTTCTCATTTTGGTTAATAGTTCTATAAAGAACAAAACTAATAGTCACGTCATGAAGTGGGGAACAGGGCGTAGCTCAGGGAGCAGGAATACAGTCACCTGAGTGAATCAACTAAATGTGCCTCGGGTTGAGTGGCTGCCCTAATCCAATGCAAAAGCACACAGCCCTTTGGGGAGGAAATACTGAAAAATGGAGCTCCCTGAGCACCCGTACAATTTAATTTTCACTGATCTCTGAGTGGTGTCTAAACCCAATATTTATTACTTTACTCTAGGAATTGAATTTGGTCCTGTTACTAGTAACCAAATCAATCCATTTTTCTTAACTCAAAGCATAATAATAGTTTAAAGTCTTTCACTGTTCCCGTGGTGAAGCAACTGTTGAGAGCACTCACTGACTTCCAAACTCCTCTTGGAATATCAACCTGCAAATTTTGGTTATAAAACCTCGGGGCTTTATTGCCTATCCAACCAGGTGGCAAGGCTATCCAGTATTCTGTCCCTCTTTATTTATTTCCCCTTCTCTGCATGCACACTGCCAGTGAACTCCTTCCCTCTGAGCTGCCATCAGTCTGGAGAACTCCAGGAGGAGCCACTCCTTTCTTTTCACCTTGCCATTGCACCTCGGGGTGCCACCGTGTGCAGAATGGCATTTACACCGAAGGGTGTGCAAGGTTCAGAAAGATAAAGAGACCTCAAGGGGGAACTAGGTGTGGAAACCTGTAGTCTGGGAGATATCCTGGGAGACATGATCTGTGGATTAGAGCAAATTGCTCCAAATCTTGTCCTCAGTAATTTGGGCTTTACTTTCAGCACGCAAATAAAAAACCTTTATGAAATTTTATGTGTCTATAGCAATCATGATTTCAAGGGCCTCTCATATATGAAAAGAATCTAGAAAATAAGAGGAAAATTAAATTCACAGCTGTTATTTTTATGTAAATAAATATGGAATTTTATAGAAACAAAAGCATTTTCCATACCTTAGACTCATTCCTCCTTGTAAGAAGGTCCAAAGATTATCTAGGACTTGTCTCTCAGCAATAGCTGTTAATTATTCTAAATTTTATAGTTATGAAAACATTTGTGACTGCCTCTAAATTTCAGTAAAAGTGTAGGAAAGTTTTTATTTAAATTTGTAATGAAAATATCACCATAATGAGAATATGTATTAAAAATATATGTCTTCAGCAGTACAGAAGTTTCTGACCTACAGGAATTTAGATAAACATAAGTAGTGGGAGTAGAGTAACCTCTTAAATCATTAGTCAGTTATCTGCCACTAGTTTTGGTCAACTCTGCTTTGCAACTTTCAGGCAATAAAGTTCTTTGGAAGACTGTTCTAGATTAAACAGAACTTGCAAAAGAAGGATTCAAAAGAAAAAAAAATTTAAAATTCATAAAAGTAACAGGAAAATTACCTTAGGAGCAAGTAGAAAGGAAATGGAGTCTATGTGAATTTCCATGCAATGAAAGACTCAGAGAATTACACTGATTTAGAATTTACAGTAAGGTACTGTAAAACCATCCACAGGAGTGAACGTCATGCCGGTCCTGAAGGAGAGTCAATATTGTAAACCACTGTGCAAGGGAAAAGGAATTTCTGAACCATCTGGAAAGGACAAGTTTTGCTCCCAGCCCCTGTGAGCGCTGGTTACCTGACTGATGTGTATCCATGCTTCCTCTTTGCCTAAATACGTATGGCATGTTGGGCAACATGCTTCCATCAGTCAGTCAGGGCCAGGAGATTCGGGAGCATTTTTCGTCCATTTTGCACTATGTGTGAAAGAGAAGGACAATGATCTGGCATTTATTTCAATTCCTCACATCACGGATCACATACAAAAATATAATTCATCAATGTCGTTCTACAAAAGGCAAGACATTTCAGCAGAAAATGCTGTTCTATCTGATTACAGTACTAGTTTAATTAATGCAGTATGTAGACAGGACAGTATCAGGATAAGTAAACAAGCTGCTACCTTAACAAGACTGTGTTTTGAAAGTGAAATATGCTTCTAGTGTGCTAATGATTTTTGTTATTCTAAGAATAAAGACAACACGTTCAAAAATAGTTTTCTGTGTGCAGTTTTGCTTTGCCTTCTTTATATAATTATCCTTACAAGTTCATCTAAGTTATTATTTAAGTAATTACATGGAGCACACCTTCTGGAAGAGAGTAGCTCACAATCTAGGGCTGCGTAGATCAAATTAGATCTCAGCTGCATACATCATCCAGAAAATTTCAGCATTTGCGCAACACATTTATTCAGGTGGAATTTAATTAAACCGAACAAATTAAAGCTGACTACTGACTCATTTCAGAGCATTGGAGCAGAGACGTAGACAATGACACTGGAAAAAATTTGCAACCATCTAGGACGTTGTCATCTCTCAGTAGCCCTCAATTAGCCATTAATACTTTTGTGAAATTTAAATTTGATTTGCGCCGCGCAAAAACCAATTTGAGAGGAGATACCTGTTCAGCTATGCATTTCAACAAGTCCCTCAAAATGTGCAAACACTTAAGTACACTCATTTTTGAGCCCTACAAGCAAAATGTAAGCACACTGGTTGCTGTGTATATGTACATGTATACCTAATCCAAACTCCCTTGATGCAATTTCAGGCCATTATGTCTTCGTATCCCCATGGACACCAAAAATAATTCATTCCTTTAAATCTTAAAACCATCTATATATTTTGAAAACTGTCACTGTGCCTCTCTTTTATTTTCCTTTAGAAAAAAACAACCCTACTTCCAGGAGACTTTTCTCTTAGGTAGGGCACCTCCTTGTCTTCCCTCTGGAGCTGCTCCAGACTGATTTTAGAAGCTGTGCAATTTCCAGAGTAGCTCACAAATGCAAAAGAATTGTCTTACAAGACTGAATAGCCAGAAGCCTTACCTCATAAAAATGAAGGTTAAAAGAGCTTGGGCTCTGGCCCGTGACAGGGTCTAACCAAAATGCAGGAACTGCAATAATGCTATAGTAACCAAAGAGAAGAAATAGCTTAAATAATCCTCATCTTTCCTAGAGAAATAGATTATACAAAATAGCCTTGATATGTTCCCATAGGTTTAAACATTTAAGCATTTGCAAAACAAAATCTGTCTCAAAAAGACACATTTTGAAAGCAGAGGGAAAACATAAATCACTGTGATTGCTAAAACAAGTGAAAAATAATGGATGAAACTAAAAATAAGTATCAAATAGCACAGAAAATTTCAAAAGAGTAAAATGGTGCTCAGTGAATGTTCACAATACTTAAATAGCTGAGGATGATTTCCCCTTTACTGAAAAAAAAAACCCAGCCCTCTATAGAAACGATTGCAGGAAGAAAAACTGGTAAGTAAATTTATAATCAAAATCAGAGCAGAAGGAAAGACTCAGAGTTGGCATCATCAAAAGCATATGAAAAAAAGAAATGTTCTGATCTGCTTTTGAAGATCAGGAACACAACTAAGGCAGATAATAAACAGATAACTCCCAGCATTAAATTTGTCCTACATCCCAATAGAGCCACCTTCTGTGTGGTTTTATCATCTCATGTGCAAAACCACAGAGGCTGTTCATACAAATACACAGGAGAAGCACAGACATCCTTTGTTTTACGTGGTGGAGGTCTGTGGAGCTGCTCTGTGTGCTTGGAAATTTGGGGTTCAGCCTGGAGGAGAGGAAGCTCTTCTCTAAGGAGACCTTACTGCAGCCTTTCAGTACTCAAAGGGGGCTGATAAGAAAGTTGGGGAGAGACTTTTTAGCGGGGCCCGCTCCGACAGGACAAGAAGAAATGGTTTTAAGCTAAAAGCAGATGGATTCAGACTAGATGTCAGAAGAAACTTTTCATTATGAGGGCAGTAAAACAGTGGCAACTCCTCATTCCCAGAAAGTTGGTGGATGCTCCATCCCTGGAAACATTCGAGGCCAGGTTGGATGGGGTTCTGGGCAACCTGGTCTAGTTGAAGATAATCCTGCTCATTGCAGAAGGGTTGGATTAGATGGCCTTTGAAGGTCCCTTCCAACCTAAACCATTCTATGATTCTATTTCTAGTCCTACACTTCATGAAGCCAAAAAATACTCATTACATGAAGAAGAGCCTAGGGCTACCCAGACAAGCTGTAAACCAAATTCTTTAATTTCAGTTGTAATTTAATTGTGCAGAGACCAAATAAAGACAGAGTTGAAGAGGTGGGCAATATGCAAAATTTTCCATGTAGCTTGCTGACTGGAAGGTAATAGAGCTATCACTTTCTTTTGCATGAATATTATTTGTTACCACCTTAGTTCTAATAGATTTATTAATTGTTCATAAACAAAGTCTCACTTTCTTTAATGCATTTGCTATGTGTAAGGTCTCCTGGAACAGTTTAGAAAACTCATTTTCAGACTATTTTTGGTGAAATATTTGGTTTCTGCATTCTCAGATCTGATAGTAGGTGCCTGCTGGACTGTTTCAATTATTACATTGGCTGACAATCTTTTTACAAATCATAACAAATCTCCCTCCCATCACACCCCCTCACTGGCATGCCCAGGACTAATTCTTACGTGCATAATTACTCCATTTCAAACAATTAAAACATCTGAGACTCGTGAACATTTGTACACTTAACCAGAAGATGATAGGAGATTCATGACGCATGATCAGTAGCCCACTATGGAGCACAACTGTTCCAAATTTGACCCCTGTCCTCAGAAACGTGCTTGTACTTATTGAATTTGATTCAGAACCTTTGCTTATTTTTGAACCAGCTATGGACACTATTGGAAACTAATTTTACTGCTGCATCAAAGTACAAAAACCAGTCAGGGCAAATGCAGATGCTACGGGCATGATGTTTGGCTGGGATAAATCAACAGATTTCACACAAAGCTGGGCTGACTTTGACAACTGCAGAGATTTGGCCAAAGTTATTGATCAGACACTTAATAGGTCTGAAATTTAAGAATTAGGCAGGGTCTGCACCCCTTTACTTTTAATATTAGTACCACAAAGGCATACAAAAACAAGGCTACAATTTTCTCAGATTATCACAAACAGAAAAAGGGGCAGAATGATACCTGTGCTTAAACATAAGCAGGAAAATAGGCTGGATCACTTGATTTGGTAACTGGGTCAGAGTTAAGAGCACAAGAATACTTTGGAAATGAAACACACACATCAAATTATTTACTAAGGGAAGAGTGCATTAAGGCCATCAATAAACGTAGAAGAGATTTAGGAGTTAAAACATTGGCAAATGGTCATCTCTAAAGACAGCAGAGATTATGGAAATACAAGCTGTTCAAAAGCTACAAATCTAAACTACTGAACCCTTTCCTAGATTCTAGAAATATCCCTTTTCAACTGTGTATTCTCCCCCCCTAAAAAAATATAACTTACTATATAGGGGAAAGTGCACTTATTTAACAATAAATAATGTGAAAATAATAGAATTCTAAATTTACAGGGCACTATGCAACTTTTTTGCTTAACTGCTTAAAATTTAAAGTCCTAATTTTACAAACATTTCACAGAGCTTGTTACCAGGTGCCTTACAGCACAGTTAACTGAGCTACATGGGATAAATGATGCCTGCTTGTAAGTATTTGCAAAATTATCCCTAAAAGAGACAGTGTGACAGGTTTGGAATTCAGTGTTAAACGTCACCTTATCAAACACTGTATTGTAATTAATATTTCAAATATTGTAATTAATAATTCCAAGTAATGAAGGATTAGATGATATTGTTCAAGATAAATCATATTCAACATGCAAAAACAAAAATATTGAGTTATTCAGCACAATACAAGTGACTGAGTGTAAAAATACAAATCAAGGCAAGCATTCAGGATTCAAACCCAGAAAAATTTAAATTAAAGGACATTAACATTATTTTGATAAAGGTTTTGTTATTTGGGCTGTTCAAGATACCTACCATTTTCCCCACAACATGCTATGTCTACAATTCAGCACCCAGAAAGATTATATTGAGTTTTTTTTTTCGATATCAACTCCAGTTATTATTTTTAGGGAAAGAGTGCAGACACTGTCTAGACTTTCCATGGGTCAGATAAGGAATTTTTCCTTGTATCACATTAACATCCTTGAAAGATAAACAGATTTGTTAGTGTCCTTACAAGGTGATACAGTTTAGTATTTAGTCAGTCATTCCCCAAAGTTTGAACATTAGAAATGGCATCACTAACACAGTGACTGGTAGTCCTTTCACTTCTGTGGCCATTGACAAATTCAGATTTATCTACATATTTTTCAAAATCTACTACCACCTACATAGGGGTTTTTGGAAGACAATATTTTTTTAGTAGGTTATCTTGGAAAAATTGAAAGTGATACAGCCAACCTATTATATTCCCTGTTTTGAGGTACATCATTTAGAGATGCAGCAAGGAAATAATTTCTCCATTCTTTGTTTGTTAAAAAGTCTGCTTATTTTTTCTATTGAAAAACTATGTGTGGTTATTTCCCTTTCTCTTCACAGCATAACAGTCTAGCCTCGTCACTTGTGTGTTCTTCCCTGCAACAGTAGAAAGAAAAAAATTAGGAAAGTGTAACTGTAATTCCACAAAAACTGGCTGAAAAGATCTTCTATGAGGCCAGGTGCTTCTGAAATGTCTGAGAATTAGATCTCAAGTTCATGGTTTTCTCCTAATGCTTGTAAAAGGTATAGCTTTGAGAGCCTGCAAAGCTCAAATCTTTTCTCACTACTTCTGTAGAACAACTGTAGCTGCAGTACAAGACCTTCCAACTTTACAGACAAACACCTTATCCTTTTTCAAAGGATCAATTCTATGGGAGTGAAGCAGTAGTAAATTGTGGCATTATCTCCCAGGATGACCCTGCCAAGCTGCAGTGCTAAGTGGCATTCTCCTGGCTAGCTGGAGAGACAGAATGCACACCTCAACATCTTCAGGAGCTGGGAAAATGGTTAAAGGACACTGTAGAGATTATTTCACCTTGAAATCCATCTGCCTTAGATCTTATTTCTCCAACTCTTTGCAGGCTCAATGGGGGAAAAAAAGACACTGAAAAGGAAAATTGATTATGTTGAATTTTCAACACTGAGCAGCTATTCCCAGCTGCTGAGAACTCCAGAAGCTGATGTAGCTTGCATGCAAGAGAGAGGAATACTTTGGCAGCTCCTTATCAGGTGGCAGCAAATCTTCTGCCCTTTCACATCTGTATCTTGGAGGTAAGAGAGAGATTGACACACTGCCCTGGAAAATATTAACTATTAAATTATCAGTGTAAATCTGCTTTAGTGATGCTTTCTTGCTGCTGCTGACAACAGCTATGAGGAGTGCAAATTTCTTTTCTCTAAATATTTTTTTGATGGGTAAGATAGCCATAAACACTTTAATTGTTCAATACCATCAGTACGAGTTTTAAGTTGCTTTAGCACTGACAGAAGGTTGTTTTATTCTTAGTTTCTAGTGAGGAGAAAAATCTCTATCTATAGATTCTGAGTCTTTAGCATAACATAGCTGCCATTTTTATTAGCAGCAAATCTAGAACAGGAAATATGGCTGAACATTCTCTTCACCAAGTATTGCATGACCTCAGGACAGTGCCAGGTTAAAAGATGGAATAGCATTTACATTAAAAAGAACCTGCTGTACATTGATTTCATTGACATCTCAGTCACTGATTCTTTTTGTGACCCCAGACAATTAATTTACTCTCTGTTTTACTCACTGTCTCTGTTGTGAAATGAGCCCTTAATAACATTCAGGTGTTGGTTACTGTAGGACTCTGTGAAAAGGGGCCAGAAACTGGTTTGTTTTCATCAAATAAATAAGATAGGCTGGTATTTTTATATATTTAAATGCATAACAATTCTCAGTGCTCTTTACAAAGAATCAAAGGGGGGAAAAAAGTCTTCTAATCTTCTGTTCTTTCAAAAGGATACTCAGCAGAGTCCATAATATATTTAACTGAATAAATCATGAATCAGGAATATATATAAAAAGCACATAATTCCACTAGAAATATTTCATTGTGTGTTTTGCCATTTTTCAGGTAAACGTCTGAATTTATTCACCCTCTGTAATCATAACTCCTCTGTTTATTCAGTCCTTTACATTTTCAGACATAACCTTTTCTCTGACCATACAAGCTGTGATGAGATACCAGGTTTGTTTGTTTTAATTTCATGGCTCACAAAGCAAAATTTCACTGGCCTTGCTAACTAACATTTGGGAGGGGAAAGAAAAAACAAAAAAGGAAACAAAAGAGCATTTACTTGCAAGTCAAAAATTGCAACCTGCAGTCTTTGATAATATTAATCTGAGCCCAAGTCTACACTGTGGGGGAGATCTGAAGTCCTGGTCCATAATCAAACACTCCTCATTTATGTCTAAAGGAATGGACAGTATAAAACAGGAAAAAGAGCTTAAAACTTGTCTAGGCATTGATACAGACTAGGCCTGCATTTATTGTTTGGATTTAGCTAGCTCAAGGCTCACAGACAGACATGTGCAGTATCAAACAGAACCATCCTCTTCCTCTCTGATCCAAAAGAATTTGTATACATAATAAATGTAAATTAATTAAATGTTCACAAGGTCTGTGCCCTCTTGTCCCCTTGAAGGGTTTCTAGCCCTCTTAGATCCTTGGAAATCACAAACAATCTGTTGGTTTTCAGGCAACAGGGTAATACCACTGAAGCAAAATATTCAAACAAGGGACAAGTGCACAATATAAATAGGAAAAAGGTCTGTCAAGGTTTTGTTGGGGTTTTTTTTAATTCCTTTGCCCAGTGTGCCTACAAAGGAAGCCCTATGAAGTGCACTGCAAACCCCAGCTCTTTCTGTGATATTCACCTCTTTCAGATATGCCAGTGCAGACACTTCAAGGGATACAACTGAGCAAGAGCAAGCTGTGGTAAAGACACGAGGCAAGCCCAGCCTGTGCTTACAGACACAGCTTTACAGGCATGCAGAAACACCACCAAGTTCTCTTCTGCAGCAGACAGCATCCTTGTCCCTGTGGACATGACTAAAATAGGATAGTACAATTCCCAAAGAGGAATATATCTCATAGACTGTAAAGAGTGGTAAACTGATGCTGCCATACATTGTGTTGTCCAGAAGGCAGATTATAAAGCACAAGTTTCAGAAAGTATATGTGCAGTGTGGTGTAAAAGCTGACAGTGACCCAGCTACAGATAAGCAACATTAAAATCAACAGCAGTTTCAACACCATTTGGGATTACAGCCTTCAGTCAAACAGCTGAGGTCCCTCATATTGTCACAAACCTTTGACTAAATTAAACTACCAATTTATCTACAATAACTTGTTGCATTACATATCTACAGCAAATGCTGATTTTACCTTGTATTCACTGTATTCCTGCTTCCAGATTCACTGCCTTCTATAGTTTCAGGTTCTTTGAGGTAAATGCATAGCAGGTTTAATTCTGAAGTTTCTCAATGAATATATCTAATTTTGGCCTCTTCCTTGTCTGGAAATCTGTCAGTGAGGAATGGCAATGTAAAGAAAAAAATGTAAATCCATAAATACCAAATTGTTGGTGAATATGACTTCAAAATGTTAAAAAGTAGTGTCTTGATCAACAAGCAAATGCCAGTTGAGAATTTTACAAGGAAGAAATTCCAGTTCATTAAAAAATAATACAGAGAAGTAATCAGCATCTTTTGCTGAATGTAAAGGAGTGAATTTCAAATACCTGTTATTTATGTATTTATCTGGAATTTCACATTACCACATATAATGCAACATTATACCATAACAACCTAGAACCCAGATATTTAAGGTCTACACAGACCTTAATGGAGAACATAGGAACAAGAAATGAGCATTTTTCTTGTTTGTCCTGCCAGCCTTGGAGACACAAGCTGGGTCTAACACCCAGTGACTCCCAGGCTGCTGTTTAAGCCCAGAATATGGAATGATGGATCCAAATTTTCCTGTGGTAAGCCAGCAGGAGCCCACATCACCAGCCTGCTGTCAAAATCACATTTCCTACTGGTCTGCAGAGGTGTGGATATTATTGCCATCTCTCAGCCATTGTGCAAAAAATCCTTTGCAACCCACAGATGTGAGAGGGGTTCAACCTTGTCTTGATTGTATCTTTGAAAAAAATTTTCTAAGTACTGAAAATACAAATAGACAGCACAGGAAGCTTTGCATTCACACTGATTCTGGCACCCCTACACAACAGCGTGCTCAAACACTACAGCAAGAACTTTCTTTGAGCAAATTCAATCTCTGGTGAATTCTCCTTTCAGAAGCCCATAAAGTTAACAATGGAGACAAATAAACCAAATTTAAAAAATCTTATTTCAGTTTTATTAGAGGACAGGAAATATAGCTGTTGCTTTTTGGAATAAAGTAGACATCCAAAGCTCCTTGTGCTGTGAAGCAAAATCATGAAAATGCTTTCTCCACAAATACATCTCCTCGTGGGGACAGACATATCCACCTTAGACACCTACCTTTTGGAGCTGGCTCTGCATCTTTTGTCTTTTAAGCCTATCCAAAACTGATAATGCAGAGAAAGAAGTGGATGTCAGGGAGGAGTTTCATTTACATCTGTTCTTGCCCAGCACTGAGTCCAACAGAGACAATATGTCACCAGCTTAGATTTGACAAGCTCCCTGGCTTTTCCATTTCTGCCTGCAAGTGATTTGGACTATTATACAGGGTTAGGAAGCTGTAACTCAGTTTCCTCCAGCCACAGGATGAAAGGTTGCTTTGGATGTTGATCTACATTGAGATTAATCACAATCATGGCCATGGCAAATGGCTATCCTGCTGTGTTCTAGTGATTTAATTTTACTGCACAGAACAAATCGAAGACAACTGAGTTTGTATTCTTGGTACTCTTTGGAAGTGTCCTTATTGCTGCTATTACACTCTGGCTGCCTGAGTCAAACAATTATATGGTTATTTAACGTAGCTGGGTGGTAAGCCTTGTGTCATCATAGTGAGTCAACTGTTAAAGTGCTAAATAACTCCTGGTTTGGACCAGGAGCCTGAACATCTGACGAGCCGTGGGGTGCCTGGATGCAAAGCTGTGTTTGAACACTGGATACACGTGTGGGCAGCTGCACCATTTAGCTGTGGATCCAGGCTCAGGCTGAAACACCCCAGGCTGGTTTGAATGCTTCCTTCCAAAGTCCAGTGGGTTTCAGCGTGATGGTTTCAGTTGGGCCCCTTTTTTAACAAAAGCAAATGCAAATGAGAAGCTACCCAGAAATAGCACTGCATAGCAATTTTCTATATAAATTTATAATGCAATGGAAACAGATGGTACATTCAGCACTGTCAGAGAAAGCCATTTGGGCTTTGGTGACTATTTCTTTTTTATTTTTGATGGTATATTTACTCTGTCTATTTTCATTGCTGAGTTGTTTCAACACCTGTATAAAATAGAAATCTACCCTAAGTGAGAGCTGTGTAAACTAATCTGGGTAACAGATGCAGCTTTGTCAGTCCTGATGCAATTTTCTGACCAGTGATGTAAATTGTACAGCACACCACTTTTTGATGGCACTCAACAACGTTCACTTGGTTTCTACTTCCAGAAAGAGGGATTAATTTATGAGGGATCATTAGAAGCCATTTCCAAAAGCATGAAAGCCTCTTTCAATTTTTATGAGGCAAGTTTTGTGTTAAAGGTGAGGCAACAGACCATTTATTTTGATGCTGTATTTCACATGGTATTTATGTTCTACATTTTCTACAATATTTACATGAAAGGCCAGTATGGTGATCTAAATTCAGGACACACAGCTCAGAGAAGATTAATTTAGACCAGGCTTGGGGCAACACATAGCTTATGCAATTTACTGTCACCATTTCTACTGAATCTTCACTGATTAATTCAGCTGCAGAAAAAGAAAAGTGACCACAGTTTTTTTAAGGGAGGAGCATGATCGAGGTTGCTGGGTTGTACACTGATATTGTACAGCTCCCAAGTAACCCCCCCTAGTGTCTTCAGCCAGTAAGAAACTCTCCAGTTAAATGTTTTCATCAGAAGTTGTTCATTCATGGAGAGACTCAACCACTAAAATCCACCAAATATCTCATGCCCAGAAGAAAATTTATGGCCATGATGAACAAATGCAATGCAAAAGCCCAGCTGTCTATTGTTGGCACACAAAGAAGCTGATTTAATTTTGAAGAATGAACCTCAGTTTTCCATTTTCCAGTGTCCCCCACTCACTGTTTTCTCTCACATTCTGCAAGTCTTATTCTACCTTGCATGTAATGATTATTTCCCAGACCAAACTACTACTCGAATCCCAATCTCAGGAAAATAATAAAGTTGCCAAGCTAGAAGGTATTTAATTTGCTTGGTCTTCTTTTTCCTACCCTCAAGCTCTCTGTATTGAATCTTTTAAACAGAAAATTCTCTCAGAATAATAAAACCATTTTCCTTCAAGCAGAGTTTCTTTTTTGGTCAATACGGGTAAATAAATATGCATCTTTTTGAGACAGTACTGAACACCAATTTTTACAATATTTCTCAGTGTTCTCTCCACTGTACTGCAAACATCTACACTGGTTAGATGAGCACAAGGTTTTTATCATAAAACAGTTTCCCTGTATCCATCAAAGGTAAATTAAGACTAATGGGAAGTATTGTAATAGTTCTCACATCAGCTCAGACATATAATAACTTTGGCAACTCAAAGAAAGGGTCATTGGGTTGTGAATGACATCCTGAAAGGTAAATCCTGAAAACTGAGGGGGTGGGGAAAGAAAAGGGGAAAAGAAGAGAAAGAGAACAAGAACTTGTGTTCTGTGCTCTTTAAAGACAAGAGGACAATGACTGAGATCAATTTAGGACATGAAGGAGGGAAAATATCTGAATTAACTGGAACAGTGTAGCTAAAAATCAAGAGGTGTTCTTCTCTGGGATGTAAAACAAATTATTTAAATTTTATAGTACTCTCATAAAATGGGGAGCAGACATTCTTGTTTTGTTTGATCTACTTATAATGTGATGTCTCCACAGCAGGATCTATGGGGCCTGGCCCAGTCTGATCAGATCACAACTCCAGTCTTTCCATTCTACAATAATTATTAATGAACCTTGTTTTTTCTGTATTTATGGTAGCATGGTCTTCTGGACTGGTCCTGCTAGTAATAACATTGAAATTAAGAGCAATATATTTCAATTGGGCTGCTGTTGGGAGTGAGTATGGAGAGCTCCATAGCAGCCATAGGAAGACAGGAAATTCCTCTGGAAATTCATTGCACAACCACTGTTCAAGAAAAAAATAGAAAACTACAATGTATTTACTTGCCAGTGAAGGATGGGATTAAAATTAGATTTCAATCAAGAAACAAATATGTACATTATGCTATTTTCATGTATCAAAAAAAGGATGACTGTTGAAAGTCTTTGTTTACAAACTGCAATCTATTTACCTGATATTTACAGGTAAATAAAATAGACAAGAATCCAGAATATATCAATGCAAATCATGTGTTTGTCTTCATCCACTGAACATTATTTTTTGTGAATTTGTTGATAACCTATTATTTCAATAATGAAAAGCAAGTAAAAACTTCCCTCAAATGAGCAAATTTCTTTCCTACTTACTATGCAAATAGAACAAACTGTATTTTCCATTTCTAATTAAACCTCTACCTGTTCCTCAATCAGGTAAATTGCTAATAGCTTCTTGCTACATTATTTTTGGGACTATTTTGAGCAGAACTATTCTGGTTGCTATAATTAAGACTTCTAAAATTAATATTTATATTTTATAAATGCTGGACTGTGACATCCTGAGAAATAATAAATACAAGTCTGATTGCAGAGCTGAAGTGAGCTGTTATGTGCATTTGACTTTCCTTTATCCTGCAGTCTGCATCCCTGTTCACTTGAATGCTATTGAGTTCTGAAGCTGATTACATGGGTTGGTTTGTGACTCACACAGCCAACCTTTCAGGCACCTAAAAATAATGTTCTGTTTCTTTTGTTAAGGGAAAAAAAAAATTTGCCTGTACCACTTCAAGCAACCTGAGCTAGACCTGAGAGTGAAAGCCCAGCCTGGTCCCACCAATTCAAAACCTTCACATCAAAACTAAAGTAACTACTTTTCCTGTGCTAAAGGCAGGGAACAGAAAATTTGTGATCTCACCAGCTGAACATTCAGCTGAGATGGATGTCAGTATCTTGTCAAGTCTGTCTGCAGTTCTGGTCTTCAGGTCTAAGACTCTCTAGGCTTTGATACCAGCTGGGAATTTGAAGTAGGGAGCACAAGAAATGAGAAAAGCAATTGCTCAAAAATAGCAAATGAATCCATCATACATCATTATCTGCAGTGAGGTTATGCTTGGGAGTGGGAGAGAGAATGCAGTGTGCATGTAAAACCCAGGATGACAAGATTCCTAAAAAAAACAAGGAGAAATACAAATCAGTTTAAGGAATGTTATGAGAGAGTTCAGTTCAAGGCAGAGAGTAGGTATCCATTACTTTTCATGCCACCGTTTAAAGATCTTTAAGAAAAGACTGGACTTCTTCAGGTGTTTTAAAAGACTGATGCTGTAACATTTTTTACATTCTTTTTTTTTCCTCCTTAGAAATCATGTTCTGAATCAGAGTTTTGATTCCTGTACGTTCACCCAAACATTAAGAGCAAGTCAATATAAAGAATGGTAGAAAAGGCAGACAGAGGACATAAAAAATTCTGCTATGGCAGAAAAATAAAAAATGAATCACTTTAAGAGTCTGGTTTTCAACACTAAGTGTCTACCCTCACCCCTATAATGTGAAACAACATAACAGCCATTTGTTAGTAAAAAGATGATTAAGACTTAGTGGAGAAAGGCTGCTTATCCTGCAGTGATTGAGTTAATGGAAGGCCTGAATTGCCCTCCAGAAGCTTCTCTCTATTGATTTATACAAGAACCTAGGACAACTACACTGCTAATTAGAATCTTCAATTAAGTACTCAAAATTTGCTGGGATTGGTGCCAACCAGAGCAATTACTCTCACTTTTTTGTACAAATAGAATGCTACATCATGTCTGGAAGATTCATCAGTGGAGGTACAGATCTTGAACTGAGAATAAATGGGCGTTTACCGCTTTCTCTGCTATCTTCATTTAAGGACCTCTTGGGGAGCTAAAAGGGTATTTGCAGTACCAAAATCAATACAACCAGGCAAGGACATTTGCAAATAGTCCCCAAATGCATCTTCTCAGGTCCTGCCCTTTCCTTCATTAAAGAACTGTAGTCTCCTCTGGTATGAAATCTCTTCTTTTGCTCTACCATTTCAACTGCTTATAAATAATTTTTACCTTAGCTTTCCTAGAAGATGGACATAGAAAATGAAGGGTCATTAGGTTCCCTACCATATATTTGTAAAATTTCACAAATCCTAATTTTGCTTTCCTTCCGATTGCCCTTTCCATTTCCCATGCTTATATTCAAAAGTTGATAACATAACATATACCAGCTATTAGTTTACGTGTTGCTACAATCATTGCACAGCAATTCCACGCACAACTAATTAGGCATCAAGCATCAATCTGAACTGTAGCTCACCAATTTTTTTAGAGAATATTTCAAAAGAACAGAGAATTCAGCCAACTCTTACTTTATGTGATTTAACTTGTCAATAAGAGAGGGGGTTATGATATTCTCACCTTAATTATCCTAATTTTAAAATTCCTCTTTCAAATAAGAACAGTATTGCAGAATGGATTTCACAGTTTTAATTATTCCAAAATCATGCACTGCTTACAATAATTAACAACTGTCTGCAATTATGGGTGCATAGGGGTTTCTCTGCTTTATGCAAAGTGCCCTGTTGAAAATCAAGGTATTTTAGTGGGGGAAGGACATAAAATGTCACAGGATATGCTGAACAGAAAGTTTTGCTCTTGTGTTAGAGAATTATATAATTTTCAAATTAAAGTTTAATTTATTTTACCATCTTAAAAAAATGCAATCTATTCTAGAAATTATAAAGGAGCATGTAAAGATATATAGCATATTTTCCAGAAGTGTAAGCAGGATTATTTTAATGACAGTCTACATTAAACAGTCTTGCTATTGCTGAGAAAATAACAACACTCCATGTGTGGTGTGAGGTGATTCTGGTGAGCATATTCTGTTATTTTCAGAATCAGGAATTACAAGCACCCACAATATTTACATCTGGTAAATAGGCATCTAATAAATTAATGAAATTTTGAAACTGAGAACGAGGAGATTATTCTGAAAGTGATCAGCAACCTTTGTTTTTTACTTCCCAAACAAGATATCTTTTTTGCTCTAAATGTAACAGCGCTGGCATTCAGAATGGTCAATGAGTTTGAAGTATTTTCTTAAACCAAAATTTGAAAATCAGTCACCTAACATTCATTTTTTTCCTCTAAATTAGGAAACAATTGTGGTCAAATATATGAATTATTTGTGAATGGAGTTCTATTTGATCTTGACATGCTCATGTTTTTAGTGTTCATCTTTCTGTATGTAGATTCATCTTTCCTAGCATGAGAACATGCATTCATACACAGATCTATTCATCTTTCTTTCTTAAATAATAGCTATGCAACAACAGTATATTTAAAAATGGTTTTTCCTACCTTTTTTTTTTTGCTAATTGTCAGCTTGAAGACTTCATGTTTGTGTGCGTGCACACCCATGTATATTCACATGCATGTGCATTGTGTGCAGACATATTTCTAACTCTCCTAATGGGATTGAGATTTCCTCTTGCAGCTTTTGTTCAATAAAGAGAAACAAGGTCTTTTGCTGTCAGAAATCAATGACCATTTGGAACCATTCAACCTGTACTTTTTCCTCTTGATTAGTGTGAATAGCAGCACTCCCAGTGAATGAAATTTTGGTTGTATTAAATAGAACTGACAAAAGTCCATTAGAAAACATGGACTTTGCTATGTTTTCCTATAATGCTACTTCTTAAAAGAAAGAGTACCATATTTCTTTTGTCAATTGGCAGGCAGAAGCTGAAATTCATCCCAAATGTCTCTGTACTTGCTAAAAAAGTATTTCATTATAAAGATGCTGCTGCCATCTATTGGGTGACATTACTAAAGAATTATGTCTTTTCTGGATTCAGCAAGGACAAATAAATTGTGTCATTTGCCTTTTTTCCTGTAGAGTTTTATTAGCAAGTAGGTTATAGCAACCTATATTTGATTTGTAACATACGTCTTATGTAAAGAGCTTGGTGCTGTCTTTGTCACCATTGCCAAATTTCATGGCGAGAGACTTAAGTTTAATAATGTGGCTCTGGAACAATTAAAAAATCAACAACAAACCCAGCACTTAATACTGCCTCACATCTCAGAAAGATCTTATACAGATGTTTTCATGCTCAGTGTCACCAGTGGAACTGCATCCCTTGCTGTGTTTGAATAAAAGACCTAATTTCCATGTAACTGGCAATCTTTTGCAATACAAAGATGTTCCTGTGATACACAGAGACTTCACAGTTGGTTTTTTTTAAGCAACTTAGTGAGGCTTCAAAGAAGTATTTTGCCCCTCTAAGATGGATTTTATATTTCCTATAAAATTTTAATTGAGGTTCTGAATCCTTTTGCGACATCCCTGCATGTATATCTTCAGCACATGAAATGTGCATTTTAATGAGGAATACAGGCATCAGAAGGATAAATACTGAAAACACATATTTGAGATTTGGAAGTTGTATTTCAGTCCATAGTGGGACCACATGGAGGTAAGCACATATGGTAAAATAAATGAAGTAAGTGGGTGAAGTGGCCCCCTGTGCTCTGCCAGTTCTGGCAGAACGGAGGCCTTGGAAGCACTGCTCTGCTACAGAAAACAGGAAACAAATAATACTGACAACAGAAAACAATGGCAAAAGAGTGAACAAATCTTCTCTGATTTCATCTATTGCTGCATCTTTCTGACATGGACCAATTGTGTTTCTCTTCTCTTAGCTTTCAGAAGAGCAAGAGGGCATTTTACCTTTTGTGGCCTAGAAGAAAATTAGCTGACTGCAGAAAGTATCACACACGTTGTTGATGCACACACCACCAGTAACCAGCTTGACTTTTTATTGCTAAAATGGACTGATAAAAGGCCAGAAGCCAAAAACAGCAGGAAGAAAATTCCTCTCTATTTTTAAACAGAATATATATGGCTCAGAACACCGAAGCAACAGCAAGCTGGAACCTCACAATGCTAACTGTACCAGCACTGCTGAATTGCACTTTGCAACCTCTTTGATTTTTTTATCACTGAGTTTAAACCCAGAAAAATTTAGCTAACTGTATGCTGAGGTTGAGAAAAGCCATCACAGACAGTACAAAATTCTTTTCTGCCATTCTTGGAAAAGAGCCGTTTCTCCAGGCTAGTGTTCTCCTAGGTAAGTATAAATGCCTCCCATTACCATTAAGAGCACAGAAAGGACAGCTATTAAATATTAGACTAGAACTCAGGAGATCTTGCATCTAATTATACTTCTGCTAAAGCATTTTTGCATGACCTTGGGCCAGACACACAAAAATCTATCTATGCTTCAGGCTACCACTGGTAAATGGAGATAATGATGTATTTGCCCCTTACAGCAGCGTTCTGAGGTTAAACTCAGGTTACTGTAATATTAACATTTGTTTTTCAATATTGAAATAATAAAAGCACTTAAAGGCCTATTTCAGTAAGGTTAGAGAGGATTCTTTCTTTTTTTGTGTGCTTACCTTTCCACTAACACATCATTTAAAGGAAAAAAAAAGGGTGTTCATTTGGAAACAGTCTGTTAAGCAGCAGCAGGAAGATTTGTGTCTGGAAGAGCACCCACAGAAAAAGAATGTGCAGTAGAAGGGGAAGAAAGCTCCACTCCTGCTTTGTGGAAGATATCAGAACCTACCAACAGAAGGGCTGATAATATGAGCTCAGTGTATTCTAACAACCAGAATTTCTCCATTACTAAAGGAGAAATGTCTGCAGATGGCAACAGTGTGAAATTACAACCTCTGCTCTGCCAGCTCCAGGTGCAAAGGGGATGTGAAAAAGTGGCACCAGCATAATATCAAAATCATGTTGTGAGATTGGGGGGTTTTTGGGAGGGTTTTTTTGGAGGTTCTTTTTGGGGGGGTGGGATTTTTTTTGTTGGTTTTGTTTATTTTTTCTTTTGTTTGTTTTTGTTTTGTTTTGTTTTTTTGATGGACAGAAAGTAAATTTACAGAAACTACAATTTAGATTTGCTTTAATACTAATTTACAGCAGCAGTACAATTTGAGTTATACTGTGCTATGGTTTCAATATTTCTACTGCCCCAACCAACTGACCTTTTTATTCTCCAGGGAGATGTTTTCCATAAGGATTCTTATCATTCCTGCAGTACCTATAGCTTAGTAATACTTTGCAGTTCCCTGGAGGGGTACTAGCCAAGTTCTTACTTTAATAAGCTCCTGGTATTTGGTTTCACAGAACCTCATTTTTTCCATCCTCATCCTAACTTGGCAAAGTATCTACTGGTTATACAGTAAATATTCCATAAGAATATGTAAAGAAGAAAGAAAAAGCCAGCATTTAACTTTCTCCAGGCTAGTTTTCTATCTAAACCAATGCCAAAAATCTAACAGATATGGAATGTTTCTCTAGCAGCAATAAAAATTGTAAAGAAGAGGTCAAACATTTTCTTCCCTTTAAACCCAAGGGCTGCAAAAGCAAGGAATGCTGTATGCTGAGGTTGCCTTTTAGCTGCTCTACAAAATGCTGCCTTGCAACCTAATGTCTAAGAAGCAAATTCAAGCTTTAAAAATGGTATTTTGAACGCTTTGTTCAGTGCTGTAGAGGCTATATAGACACAGAGTTGAAGATAAGGTTGCAGATACCTGTTCAGTCTCATTTCTGCACCAGTTAAATCTGGATATGGATACCAAGTGATTTGGAAACACATTTTTTTCAGGACTGGAATCTTGGTTTTATTTGTCTTGGAATGTGTCTATTAATTTAGCACATTCAATTAAAATTACTAGAAATGTAAACAGTTCCTTACCTGTTAAACTGGCATCACACTACCATTCACCCCAGGAACTGACTGACAACTTGGCAAGGCAGTGGAAACTTTTTCCATCTCTGACCTGAATGGAGCACATGAAGAAATAGGACACAGGAGTGTGATGAGCTAGAGGAATACAGTGTTGGGACAGTATTTTTGGCTTAGTATCAAGAAAGGGAAAGAATTAACTTCTGGTTAGATCGCAATAATGGAAAATGTCTGTGCGTGTGTGTGTGTGTGTGTGTGTAAAATGCCCTCTCTCTGTTGTACAGTTATTCTTTGGTTCAGGGAATTAATTTAAATCACACTTTTCCTCTAGTGGCTACTTCAAATGCCTCCTTTTACGTTACTCTGCTTCAGAGGTTTGAAGTTTGGTTTTCTAAAGATCTAAACACCAATAGCTAGAACTAAGTCAAAAACACTTGTATTCTGAATACATGAAAGTCAAAATAATGGCTTTGTTAAAACAGCATGTGCTGAGCTCAGTAGACAGTTGTTTAGATCTGAGGACCTAACATCAACCACTTCCCTCCTTGGAGAAGCCAGGAACTTCTCATGAAAAGAGATTTTAAAAAGAGGATTCTTCCACACCCTTATGTACAGTAGTTTATTTTCTGACTGCTTGGACAAGCAACAGGGAGGCAATATGGAGCCAAAGTTATGCTTTTGCATGGATCACAGGCTGAAGGGCAGCATTTGTAATTTGGAGCTCTAATGGCTCAGCAGATGGACCACGATCAGATGTAGAAGGAGGCTGCCTATGTTGCATTTTGTGCTCAAACAAATTCACTCTGTATCTCAGAAAAAAGAGTCCTACCTGTCCAGGAAACCAGATGTAGCTGAAATCTCATTAGCAGGACATGGAATACCTAAAAATTCAGACCCTGTTTGTCTCAGGTCAGATATTTAAAATTATTTGAAATATCATAGTTTCAGCCTCAATCACTTTGAGCCTCTTTTAAGAAAAATAATAGCAATATAATAATGGAAAAAAAAAGAATTGTGCATGTATAATAATGGAAGCCATTCAGGATGTTGAACCTCAACAATCCTGTGATCTTTGTCTTATGCAATGCACTACGCAAGACAACAGATTTGTGGAAAAAAATGGTGAAGATTTAGTGTAACTAAAGAGGACCCAACATAGTTTTGACACCAGGAATGGTGCAGCTGGAGATCAGTCTTCATTATGATAATTCTTCATTATGATAATTCCTAAATTTCAGTGGTTGAATGTATTCATGTAACAGAAAGTTTGGGAATAATTCTAAGAGGGAGAAGTGTTTTAATAATTCACACTGACATAGATGCACTCATGACTTTTTTTTTTTTACCTCATCTTCTGAGTGTATTCCTCTCTATTTTACTTCATTTCTTCTCTCTTTCTTGCCTGTATTTTTCCAGGCTCCTCCTTTTCTTTCCAGGCTTCCAAATTTTAAGTCTCAGTAATCTGTACTGAACACAAATAAAACAAGGGTTTAATAACTTCTAAAATAAACAATGATGACCTTCTTCCCCCAGTTCCCTTTCCCCAGGAAAAAAGAGATTGAGAGGCTTCATCTAATGGTACCAACTCTTTTTATCTACTTTTTATTTCAGCCTGTAAAGTAGTACTATGGATGGTAGGAGATAACTTATATAACAAAGGGTTTCTGGTATAAAGGGTTTTTGCTTCCTTTTGTAGCAACCCCTCAGAGAAACAATAAGTGAAGTAAAGAGATAGATATTCTACTGTATTAAGTCTCTAAAGTGCAACCTGAAAAATTTACTTGTACAGTTGAGTAGTACAGCCTCCTCCAAAAAAGCAGAAACAAGAGGCAGATTCTAGTTTACAATGTCACTGAAAATAGAAATTTTTTTGTAACGTTTATGTTTCTGGGTTTCTATCCAAATGTCTGTGACTCCCAATTTCATTTTAGATGTGCACTGCATTTCTCACCTTTCTCCTTTTCCCCTCCTTGACAAGCACTAATTATTTGTGTGCCACACATTCCTGAAGGGCACGCACTTTTTCACAGGCGAGCAGAGACAAATATTTAAAGCCGTGGTGAAAACAGGAAAACATTAATTACCCCCCAAAGTCAAGGCTTTGCAGGGCAGAGTTAGTAGTGCAATCATGCCTATAATCAGCAGAGATCATGGCAAAAGGAGGAGCAGAGGACAGCAAGCTTCTTCCAACGTCCCCAGCTCCACTCATCGAGCAGCTGGTTTGGAAACCCATTAAAAAAACTTTATAGCCATTCGTGTAGGTGCCAAATGCCACCGAATAGACACAAATAAGTCTAATAAAGGAGAAGCTTAGCTATAAAAGTTTGAAGATTTTCATTCATATTTTATGTCAGCTCAGTCTGATGTCACTTCAGAAAATTCTCTGATTCCACTGCATAGAGTAGATGTCTCCATAATTTAAGCTATAGTTATACTTTACAGAACCAGCTTGAAACAATGGAATGAACTACATTGAGAATTAAGCCATGAGAAAGACAAAATAAAGTTAGAATCATATTCTTGAAATGTAGATAATTGAAATTATGTATTTAATTTCTGATTAAAATGAAAAATTATTTTTCCTGTGCGCTTATGGTGTTGGCACCTGAGACATTGGTTTAGCAACAAGGAAAGGAAGTGGTGAATTGTGATCGGATTGCAAGAAAACCAAAACTTGCTTTTTATTTAACTTAGTACCATTTATGAGTTAGTGAATTCCAGCAAAAGCTTCACATCGATCAGGCCAAATCCTGAAGGGCTCATAATATTTGGGAACTGCAGATGATCAGTGTGCTCCCAATTTGGTGGTTTTCTCTCCTCCTTTGGGTGCAGGTGTCCCTAATTCCAGGTGAGGCATCCAGCTGAAGATGCACAGGAGCAGTACTGAGATTCCCTATAGTTGATTCAAAAGTCACGTTCACTGAATGAGCTGAACCTTCACTACAACAACAACAAAATATTTGCTGTTTATCTTATGTCTGTGTTCAGTTATTTTTTCCACATCAGCTCTCTATAATAATCCTGTGTGGCCTACAATAAATAAAGCTGTAGGTAGCAATGCAACTGTAAGGATCTATAGATTTGCAGATTGTTTGAACCACAGCAACAACTCCTTCTGTTCACTACAATAACATTCAATTAGCTCTAATAAGTGTAAGTTTTAATGTTTAACCCAGTGCCTCTCTAAGGATATGCTTGCAAGGAGGTGTAGCTATTAGCTGGTAAAATATAACACCATCTGATTAGGACAAATTATTTTCAAAACATAACTGCCATAAAAAAGCTAGAATGAAAGATAAATTGACAGAGCAACTGCTGCTAGATTCTATTTTCAGCATTGTAAATGGGATATTATACCATAATTTATTTTAATGAGTAACAATTAAGAAATGGTTTCTCAAGTTGCATGTAATTTCTTTCAGTTATTAGTTATTAGTTGTTTGTGCATAAATGTGTTTTAATATTGGCTTATCTGAGCTCTAGTAGGTGATTAAAGCCTTTCAGTCTATCATTTTTGTTTTGTTTTGTTTTAGAGTTGTGCATTGCAGAGACAATTCTAGCACAAGGCATTTATAAGAAAGAGATCAGTAAAATGTATACTTAAGGAGAAATGTGGAAAATGTCATACTTAAGGAGATATTCCTTAAGTATGACAAAAAAATATGTAAAGCAATAAGAGAAAGATGTCAGAGAAAATCCTATATGCTTAACACTGAGTTTTGTTTTATCTAACTGCAGGTACAGTTTAATGGCCTCTGTCTTAATGAAATATTTAAGTTAACCTGGCTGTAGAGTGACTTACTATACTACATATTCTTTCACTTTATTAGAATAAAGAAATATTATCACGGGAGGCTACGCTAACAAGCCTAGACACTGCTTGTATTGTTAAAGAATAAGTTCACATCTCAGAGGAGCCTAAAGACCTAGAGAAACTGGCACCTCTTTAACTGAAAAGGCATTCTACTTATCTCACAGAAAGCAGCCTATTTTGTGCTAAGAATGGCTTAGGACTGCCTCTCTGCTGTCAGCCACTCTGATATAACCCAACGCTGGTTGTGCTTGCTCTTACCCGAGCTGTAGGGGCCACGGGGCAAGGAAGCAAATGCTCAACAATTCTCTTCAGAAGGCAAACACCAACCTGACCTAACGTAGTGCTTTGTAACCCTATCAGTGTGAATCTCTTGGGAATCAATGGCTATTCGTACAAACTCATCCATGGAAATGTTTTTAACCAGGATATAATGAATTATCTCAATATAGAGAATTTTCTTTTTTAAACTTACAGTATTCTGTCAGGTTATATTTATGTTCTTTAGGTCTCTATGCATCCAGAAACTTAAGAATAATGAATAAACCTTTGAAGATTATTTTGGTAGTTGAACTGTAGGTCATTAAAGTTAGATTAAATTGCTTCAATAAATTTGAATATTTCTAACCACTGTGCATATGTTGCTTTTGCTATATTTTAAAACATATTTCTTATTTCAGTTACGTTTAGCTGTCTCAAATGAACATCCCATTGTTAATATTAATTTTCTCCTGCAACAACCTTTCAGGCCGGTGAGTAATGCACCCTGATTTACGAACCACTCTTAATTACAAAGAGTCTTTGTGGCAGTTGGATAATAAATAAATGTCAATTAGGATCCCATTTCAGTGTCCTATAGACCTGAATTTCAGTAGAAACCAACAACTTTGCAGCTTTGAGCTAAGCAGAGAGGCTTGGTACCTGGGTAATTTTTAACTATTAAAAGAATTGAAGAAAGAATAAGAAGCTATTTAATTTCACTGTTTCTAAACAAATTAAGTTTTGTCTGGGTAAGACTGCTGTGATCAGCACGAAGGTTTCCTGCGTGCCATTTCTCAGGATGTCAGGGATGCATTTGTGAGGATTCTTTACTCATTTTTTCCATTGCAATGAAGCAAAGCCTGTTTTGTGGAGATACAAGGTTGACTAAATCCTTCTTAAGGCAGCAGCACAGAGTACATGAGCAATGCAACACAAGGAGTATTAGAGGCTGCATAACAAATTTATTGAAGCCCTTATTTTCCTGTACATTTAAAATCTTTTCTTTTCCTGCTGAAGATTATATTCATCCTGAAACATTACCCTTCAAGTGTTAAAATGACAAGTGCTGATGAAGGTAAAGCTGATCAGCTGCAAGACTCCCACTGCTGAACATTATAAAGTTTCTGTTGTTCAAACAGCTCAGTTAATTATCCAAATGTGAAGGATATCAGAAGGGGACTTGCTGAGCTTTACAGCTGACTTCCAGGGAATTATCCATAATAGAGCCGTTACAAGAAAATTATGACAGACACAACGTACAGGGACCTCTGCTTACCTCCCTAGAGGATTTGTGCAGGACCTTATAATCAAACAGAGTTTGAAAAGAGAACTTTCCTCAGAATCAAAGGGAAGCTACACTTTGCAAGGGAAAAGCAGTCCAATCAACTTCATGGTGTTTTATCACACAAACCCAGAGAGGATTCTAGATTCATGCATATTAATTGCCTGCTGCAAAAAAATGACTGGCATTCCTCTGGTGCCAGGGACTACTTGCTCAAATTTAGGTTCTCAAAATTGCTATCATTCCTTGCCCACAGTTAAAAATGTAGGCCTTGCTGCTTCTGTGTGAGATTTTTGAGAAGCCATAATGTCCCTTTACAACAAGCACTCATAATGGGTCTTTATGTGACAACAGTTTTGGGGTTTTAAGCTGTTAGAATCAATATTTCACGAACCTGGGACATCTCACAGCAAAATAATTCAAAATAATTGAGGAAGCTTCAGTGGCTACTAAGGAGTGCGAAAGAATGGGCAGTATTGAGGTGAATTGAGGTGAACATGGAATCTGTTCAAATCAGAAAAGCCAGAACTTGAACAAATCTGCAAAGCACTGGCTGATCTTGCAGCAGCTAAAGCTGTGACATCTTTATTTGATGGTCACAGTCACTTGGGCTAAACCAAAAGACTTTCTAAACCAAACTCTTTCTTACCCTCCCAGAAAACATAATTTGTGCACACACCACAGTGCTGCACTAGCACAATGTTACTTAGTAGTTGTTATTTTCTACTGCTTCCAGTAATCACTCTCCAGTACACTGCAAAGAATTTAATTCACCTGTGTGGGCATGCCCTGGCTGGGGAAAATTGCAGGGACTTGTGTTTAAGCTATGAAAGAGGAAACTGAAGACACTGAGGAAGGTTAATCTTTGGAGGAGATTAACTCTAAGGAGTTAATCTTTGAAAATGAACTGAATTAGTTTATCCAAATTCAATAATTAATTTTCCATGACAAACAGTGGGGAACATTAATGCTATTGTATCTTACACCAAAGCTCACCATTATAATGATAGAAGCCTTTTTGAGAGGCCTATCACCATTGCATCTAGACACTACCAATTACTCATCTCCAGACAGTCTTAATTTTTAATCTCTCTTTGAAATATTATTTAACTTTGCTGTATACGTTCTAAGCAGGTGCACCTAACAGCTTCTACTGAAATAATGTGCAGCAGAATGAGCAATTTGGGGTGTGATACCATCAGTGAAAATTATGCCCTGCAATTATTACCATAAAGTCGTAAATAGAATGGTACAGTAATGGAAGAGTAATGGAAACCACATTTCCATAACTAAGATAATCCACATTCTGTAGTACCACAGGTTAATTTGCAAAATTAATTGGATCTGATAAATGGTCATAAAATTTTCATGATAGTAACCAAAACCAAAATAACTGAAAAGTTTCTCTGATATAACCATTCAATTTTCTTTTTCTTTCTTTCTTTCTTT
>VZSE01009671.1:194008-260273 GCA_013398275.1 Promerops cafer
TCCTTCCTTCCTTCCTTCCTTCCTTCCTTCCTTCCTTCCTTCCTTCCTTTCTCTTTTCTCTTTCCATCTTTCTGTTTTTGCAGACTTAGACCCTGAAAACTACATAAATTTCTTTTCTACCAAAGACTTCAGCTTCAAGATCGGAAAATCTAAGATGCTTTTCAGATTTTATGCTCCAGAAAAAAAGATTTTAAGAGTATTGTTCACTATCCATGAAAACTACAATGTTCTGTTATCGGGAATATCTCAGTTACTTTGACAGTGTCTAATTGTAATTTATGTCTCTTTAACCATCAGTTTACCTAAAGGAAATATGACTAGCTGTTTGTTCCCTGAGCCCTATACCTGAACTGCTCCTTCTCTGATTTAGAATTGCCTTATCAAACTTCTCTAAAGTAAGTTGCAAAAGCAAACATCTTGAGCTATGTGTACATTAATGTCCTGCCAAGCACTGAATAGGAAGCTGATGTAATTTGCAATGTGAAGCTCCTCAGATGTCACTGTAGGCTGAGGCCAAAGTTCCAGGCAGTATTCTGAAATAAGAAAATGGCTCACAGCAGGAAGCTTTTGGTTTATGAAAGTAACAATTACACTTTACTGTTACTGGGAAACCATCTAGATAAAATTAAATTTGTCTTAAATGCAAAGAACATGCTTTAAATATTTGAACTATAAAGACACAGATGAAACCTCTCCATTCCATGTTCTCTCCAAATCAGGGTCTTGGCAGCCCATTAGATTTAGAGGATTAATTGATTGAACTATTGAACACTTGGGTAAAAACCCTAAACCAAACTACACCCACCCCCGAGACTACTCTTCGTATAAAGAAGGGAGATGTGTGTGCACGGATGTCAGGACAACTGATTTTAATAAAATGCTATGTATTGTTCCCTAAACATAAGCCATTAACAGGAAAAATACATGTTATATGAAATACTCATATTACTTTAAAATTTATTTTCACTTCAAACACTTTGCAAGGAGGGAAAAGCCACTTCCATAGAATTTCTTGAATTTCTGGAAATGAATCCTTGGCATTTCTAACCAATAGCCCAGCAATACAAGTATTCATTCACTCAGAACAAGAGGCCTTAATTTCCTTCATGACTACTGAAATAGAGCAAAAATTTTCCAATGGCTCATGAAAAGTGCTTTAACCACTGAGCTATTGGTTACACACAGATCAGAACACTAGGAAGTATTGTTTTAAAAGGTGGAACACAGGATGTCTCTGCATAATAAAGCTGCTTTGTAGTTCTGAGAGAAGAAAGAAAATTTTGACTCCACCACCTGCAGTCTGGCAGATTGCACATTCCCTAAGCAGTGTCTCTTACTAAGATCACTGAAGACCAGAGCAACAAAGCTAAAAAAATTAAAAAAACCCACAGCAAATATTGCTTTTAATCTAGACAAGCTCTGACAAACATCAGCCTTCCCCGTCCTATGAAATTATTATACCATTTTATTTTAAGAGAACCCCCTCTTGACTTCCATACCTTACTACCTTACTCTTCTCAACCTGCTGATTTTACATAACTCAAGCTGAATGTTATTTCTGGGAGGATAAAATTAATCCTATTGCAACAGGAAGATCTGCAAAGTCATTAATATTTTCAGTGAATGCACCTTTCCCCCCCTGTTTTTCTAGAAGTATCATTCTTTATTGTAAACTCTCCCCTTCACACTGCAATGTCTCATTTAAAGAATCAGTGTAAGTAAACAATGTCTTCTGAAGCAACAGACAAGGCTTTCATGAGAAATAATTGTTTGACTGGTATATTTCCCAAGAGACTACAAAAATTATTTCCAAACTACACCATCCAGGAGAAAAAAAATCCAGTCATTTCTCATCAAACAAAGTCTCTTGAGGGCCAGCTCCCAGGGATGCTTCTGTGCTATCTACATACTTTTTTACACTAAATTCCCAAACCCCAAATTGATTTTAATCAACTTTTTTTTTTTTTTTCCCAACTCATTCCACATGCACTCACTTTTTTTATTTATTTATATTTTAAAGTCCAGTGATTTTGAGATATTGTCTTTCACATTTATAACCTCAAGGGCATTTGAAGTTCTGATGACATTGAGATCACTAGACTCTAGATGACTCTCAACTTTTATCTTATTTATCATCCTTGTCTTGTTTTCCAGCAATATGAGGAGCAAGTACAAAATAGCCTGTACTTTTACTGAGTAGCCTGCAAAATCTTTCAGAATGGAGTCCTGTCCTCCAGGAAGAGGTACCCCTTATCAAGTCCATAATTTCCAGCCAGTCAATATAAACTAATTGAATTTCCAATGATTAATGATCTATCCTTTTTATAGGCTTTCCTTATCTTTCTTTTCTTTTTAAATCTTGCCTGGGAGGTCTATACCAATTTTCAGTGATTTTTAGGTTTTAATTTGCCTATCTTTCTTCTCCATCTAAACTGTCCCTACTCAGGTGTTCAAACTACATATGCCATTTATTTCTTTTGTCAAGAAAGCTTCTTCATCCATATTGCCATATGTCTTTATGTCCTGCTCTGTCTATATAGCTATATATATATATATTTTACTATATATATTTATCAAGGCGTTTCAACCCTTATTCTTGGGACATATTTACAAAATAGGTATTAAGAAAAAAGATATATTTGTGTACCTAATTAAAATCCTACTGGCAGATCTGTTTTTATAAGAAAGCTGGCAGCTCTGCCTGCACGGCACAAGAAGTACTCTGAAAATGCACACAGTCCTGAAGAAATGAGGTATTTCAATGAGTGTGGCTTTCCTGGACAGTGCCAGTCAAATCCAGACATTTTGCTATTCAGCAGATATTCAGCTCACCTGAAAAATCTGACCTTTAATTGCTTAATATTAGGTAGTAATATCCAAAAATCATTGTTTCAATAGGTCTGTGCTACAGTATCCACGTGTGATTGATGGGATTAAGAATGCTTATGAATCACCTGTAAAGTTATGTTTACAATTTTTACAGAACATTGAAGACTCTTCCTACAAGACAGCAGTGCTATTTATTGAGCCAAACACCTACACAAATAAAGAAGTAGCCATTGCAACCAAGAATGATTAAACTGTAATCAGACATAGACTAAGCTGGGAAGCTCTGACCCTTCTGTGTGTTTACACTATTTGGTGCTAACTCTACTCTCATGGAGTGAAGCAGGATTAGGTCAAAGAGAAAGATTTCTCACTATCAAAACTCCATTTCATTCAGAAGGCCAAAAGATAACAGAAAACAGAAATCAAGTCTGTGCATCAAGCACGGGGCAGCCAGTGCTGCTCAGCACTGTAACTTCTGCTCTAGTGCACTATCTATGCCACTCTCAGTGATTTTCACTTGTAGAGCTCAAGCAGAGCAGAAACCTGAATTTCTGAAACTGCAGACTTACCCCTTACAGAATTTTTTTGAAGGTCACAAGAAGGTTTAGGGTTACGTACCCAAACCACTTACGTAGCACAGCACAAGAATACCTTGATTTGTTTAGTGGAAGGCTTTGATAGTTTTTACATCCATCACCTTGGAAACAAAATGTGAATATGTGGTTCTAGCCTTTACAACGTGAGAAGTGCTGGATTTACAGCCTTGACAGCTGATGTGCTGTTCATAGCCACTGACATGCACAGCTCAACAGTAAAAGGTTGGAGCTTTCTTTTACTGTCCTGCCAAGATTCCTCAGTCTGGACTGGGAAAGAAACTCCAGGTAAGGACACGTACTCAGCTCCCACCTCCCCACAATTTCTTCCTAAAGAGTGTTACCTGACATTCTTCTTGTAGTATTTGTGACTTAGGGAGAAGACTCCTAGTCCATACTTATTAAAATGGTTGAAACACAAGTTTCAGTATAAAGACTTTATCTCTTTTTTAATTGTTTTCCATATATTAAATGAACCAAAAGAAATCTTCTTGTGCTGGCTAGTTATAATGTCATTCATGATGTCATTCATGGTCCTGCTTTCACCAGGTAATATGAGGCTAATGGAGAAAAACACTTAGTAATTTTGCACATCATCTAATTATATTATATTTAAACTGACAACTAAAATTTAAGAAATGCTTAGCCTACACTCAGGCCTCGATGCTAAAACTTACTTTCTTTTTAAGTAATTGCTTTAATTGCAGATAATATTCAAAGGGAAGATATCTTCAGTGTTTGCTACTTTATATGCTGTGCAATAGACACTGGAGAGATAAATACATCCATAGAGAAAGGGAAGGAGTCATCCCAATGATTATTTTGTGCTGCGTGGTTATTCTTTCTAAATCTCTTGAGATGCCTCACCTTAGAGCTTCTTCTGGAGGTTTGTCACTTCTTCCTTCTGTTGATGTAGTAAGGCACACAAAGCACAGCCACATTCCTCCTTTGCCAGCCATGGATACATTTTCAATTCCAATTACTTTTCATTGCTATATAAAAATTTGACTCTGACTTGACTTTTAGGAGCAGTTGCAAAAGAGTATAGAATAACAATCAGGATCCCCTTGAGCATAAACACAGACTTATTTGGGCTTATTATGTACTCACTCCACTGCAGAACACTTGTTGCCAGGTTGGATTATTTTTACTGATAGATATGTGAGACTGGTTTAGTAACAGAAGAGGTTCTAATAATCCAGAGGCTCTACAGTGAAACAAAAAAAAATTGAATAGACTAGATATAGGCTAAAATTTTTGAGTGACTTGAAAATGTATTCAGTTCCTTTAGCAGAACAAAAATCTGTTATATGTGAAAAATTACTCAAATATTACTCATGTAAGTACCCACTGAAGTACCTAGACCAACAGCCCCTTTTTCCTATGTTCAGCTGTGGTTTTTTTTCCCCCTTAAGCCCATCAGAAAAATAAAATTAATGCAAAACAACTTGTTACTAAATGGGTTATATTTGCAGACATCAATCCATGCAGTTCTGGAGGCCTGGCAACAAGTCAATGAGGTTTGAGTATTCAGCAACTGAGATAAAACTGACCCAGAGAAACAACAGAGCTGTCAGGCTGTCATTTCTAGCTGGCAGCATAATGAAACCTACAACAGAGGGCAGTTAAGAATAAATGCACAATAATAATCTGGTTGGAAATAACACTCTAACAATCATTTTCCTTATTTAGGGATAACCCTTCTTAACTCAGTAAATTGTGCTATTTATTTGACAGATATGCAGCAAAGGCAGTAACCACATGGAATAAATGTGTATTTATTCAGCAATTTTTTTTTTTTTTTTTTTTTTTTTTTTTTNTTTTTTTTTTGCAAGGCACGGACACTATTTAATTTTAAGGACAATTCTCCAGGAGAATAATTAAATCCATGTAACTCAAGTATAACTGCAAAAATACCTCTCACAGGGTTCAGCAGCATTTAAATATATACTGTTTGAATTCTGATGTCAATGCTCCCAATTGTAAGATGACAAAAACTGAAAGCATATTATTTCTGAATACTAAATACACTGTTTGGATATACTCAGGACACATGAAAAGTGTGGATGTTCATTATAAATACCTCCATCAGAAATTAATTTCTCCTTCACAATCTGAGTCGAGGAGAAGAAATGAACCTAAATTTCTCCTCTCCCCAAAAAGAAAATTTGCCTCTATTTCCTCAAGTGTGGTCAGCACCCACTAAGCCTCCCAGTGGGTCCCCAGGCTTCAGCTCATCTGTGTGCTCTGGGGTTTCTGATGCACCCAGCACCCCAGGCTGCCTGGAACAAAGGAAAACAAATGGAAGCTGCTACAGCATTCATCTATTAGTTTCCTGCTGCAAACAGATATTGCTGATTCCAGTTGCTCACCATGGACTGGGAGTAACTCACACCCGTGGCATCCCCGCCCCTGCGCCTCAGGCTGGGTCACAAATGCACTGACAGAGGGAAATTTGCATCAACTACTTAGATAGCAATCGTGTCAGACACCAAAAATAAAATTAACTGCAATATGGAGCCCCTAGGACATTTGCCTGGTAGGTGGAACCAGGATGAGTAAAAGCTCCTGAAAAGAGAACTCATAGCAGAATACCCTAACCTATGGGATATTGAGGGAAATGAGGAAAAAATACCACTTTCCTTCTATGGCAGGTTTTTGAATGTGGTGCTTCATTTTTCTGGCTTTTATTGCAGTCATTGAAACACTTCTGTGTTTCAGAACTACTGTTTCAGCATTGCAGTCTCATTCCAGCACTTCTGAAAGTGTATTTTTGAGGAACAAGTAATGTAAAAGGAAAATATAATTCATCTCTAACTTCTGAGTGATCTGATTGCCTTGTATCTCTCCATCACCTGGTCAGCACCTAAAAAATATTTCCAAAGTTATATAGTTTGTTGTGCATTGCACAAAGTTAGAAAATGTATTCCCTCGAGTATTTAAAACAGAAATGAAACTGAAAAAATATCCTGAAATACTGTGAAAATGGCCTCCTTCTCCTGAGACTAATAAAACCAACCAACCAAAAAATCTTCCACTCTTTTTCCAACTTGGAAAGGGTTTACATAATAAGGCAACATAAAACTAATATGTGTTCCCTTCTCTGTCTTAGAAGTTTATTGTTTATCAATTGTTTGTCAATTGGAAATTTAAGTTTAACCTTGCTGAAGCTATAGATATTTAGAAATATAGGGAACTCCTTAATTCTAGACCAGAACATGTGATGCTCATACACAAATGCTAGGAACATAAGAATTTTAATTTACTTTTCCTTGTTATTGTCACCTCTTTTTTTCATCTTCTGTCTATGATTGTTTTCCTCTGTCATTTATTAACTTCAAATTCTTCAAGTTTTGTTCCATCTTTTCCATGCTATAGTTTGTGTTAAATTCTCCTTTTAAATAAAATTGGAAATACATTTTAGCTCAAGCTCAGGAAATTGTAGATTTTCATGTCTGGAACTAGGCAATAAAAACCTGTGTATCACTCTCATAAATATGGCATGCCTAAGAGAATAGAAAATGTTCCAGGATGTATTTATTTTTTTCTTTCAGTTGAACAATATTGGTAATCCAACATGAAAAATCATGCCATTCAGGATTTCCACAGCAGCAGATGATGCAGTTTCAGGGGAGAATACAGATACTTTTAAAGTGTATAACTATTTCCTCTTCATTAACCCAAATATGTAAAGTGTCACTTAACACTCTGGGTCAGTGATCTTCAAGAGGTATCATGGAAGGAGTTAAAAAAGTAAAGAACTGTTCTTCTGCTATAATCTTGGAACAAAAAGGAGGATTACTTTTCCTTTAAAAGCCTTTTACCCTATTTTGACAAAATCATTCTTGGAACACTGTTGTCAATTCTATTTTAATAATATCTTGGTGCTGGAAAGGTAAAGGAAAAAAGTAATTGCATTGATCTGAGTGCTGGAAATTTGCATGAGTTATGAATGACAGCCTGCAAAATCCCAATCAATTAAAAAAGGGAACTTTGGAGATAATTTAATTGAAGTAGAGTAAGTGGAAACTTCAATAATGTCAACAGAAAAGTTACCATTTTCAGCTCAGTACACATGATAAGACTTTGAGAGTTGTAAGCACCTAATACCATTTCAGGAATTTAGTAGTGGGTAAAGATTAAAGCTTACTGTCTCCACAGGGTGCTGAGCTCTTGATTCATGTTTTTTATAACATCAAGTCTGGATTATTGTAATACCCTGTTTGTATGCCTCTTTGATACAGTGGTTTGTCGTTCACAAGCTTCAACATGCACAGCTTAAAACATCTCAGATCCTCAGTGGAACTGAACTGTATCAACATCCTACCAGACTTGATTGCCTCTTTGTCAGATTTAAAATGATTTTTAAACTGTGCTTGTTACACGCTTTTTTTTTCACCTTTTTTTTTCAGACTAATCTAATGATTTCTCATGTCCTCTGCTCGCTGCATATTATGGTGACAACTGCACTATTGGCTGCAGACTCTGAGAGCAGCTGTGCCCTCGACATAACAAGAAATACAGTGAGAGAAAGCACTCAGACCAGGATAGATATTAGAAACTCTACAGGACAGATTTCTTAATGCATGCTTTTGTTGTTCTCTGGTGTCATCTTTCAGAGTGTGTCTGGCTGTGGAGAAGCGACACTGAGAACTTGAGAAGTACAAGACAATTCAGCCTCTATTTAAATATACTTTTCACATTTGAAAAGTGTCAGTGGAGGATGGTAGATAATATTTTATGAATCTATACAGATTAGCTATTTCAGTTATATATTCTAATGAATCAAGGCAGTAAGATGAACCATTTCTGAGAAGTCATGGAAATGGGAAGAGGCAGTAAATGACAGGAGAAAAATAGTGCCAGTGGATAATAGTGATAAAGGTAAAAGAAGAAGGTGTTATGAATGGTGCACCACCACAGAGGGTAAATCTTTTAAATTGTCATTCACTGTATCTATTTGCATAAAGAAATATTTAAAGTAGAAAAAATAATAATTAAATATTTAGGCTTAGTTTCAAGAGAATTCAGCACTCCAAAGACAACTGTAAATTTCATTGCAGTATTCTAGTTAAGTAAATAGATGTTACTTGAATACTTGCATAACAGGGAGTACCAATACAAAACCTACTGTAATTCCATCTCTGGAAAGAAATGCACACAACAGAAATGTGTACTAGAACTGAGTGAAATATTACATAAAAATTTTAGTATTTTAAACAATTAATTACAGTATTCCAGTGGATTGAAAGATTTAAAAATCAAACCCTAGGACACTATTGTGTAAGGGACCTTAATTCTCTTCTAGGTAGGTAAGAGAAATATGTAGATAAGTAAGAAAAGCTGCTATGTCACAGAATGCAATGTCAATTATCTGTAAGTATCTGAAGGTATAAACAACAATTGCTCACATAAATTATTCACGTTGGTCTACAGGAATTTAGTTAGGTTTCTGCAGAAAATGGAGAGAAGGGAGTTCCTCTAAGCATTACAAAATGACAAAAGCCTTGCCTGTTGCAACAGGTAAAAACACTAGAAGCTGCAATATCTCAAACCACTTTGTAGATATTTTAAGTATCCATTGGATTAATGGATAATCCCATCTGGCTAAATAGAAATAAACACAAATCTTTCTTACCCCAATTCCCACCATCATTCCAGTGAAGCATGATGTCACTCCAACTAATTACAAGTGCAGGGATATGGCCCAATATTATATTCATAATTTCAAAGCCTTTTCCAGTATGAGTGCCTCATTTCCTTTTTGTCTTATATAGTTTCACATTTTCTGTGCTTTTATCCTGATAGCATAATTCCTTTGTTACACTGATAAAGCATATTCATAATAAAAAAATGCTTTGTATGAATTCAGTCTTGGGTTCTTCCTTTCCAGATTAGTTTCTCCTCTAAAGCACTACTTCAGTATAATAATCTCACATTTACATCAAGTTTTCATTGAATAGAGTAGTGTAGACAAGAATCTTCCCCATTCTGATTTTCTTGGACGGTCCCTTTTTTTTTTCTACTCCTTATTCCTTGTTTTTATAAAAAAACAGATTTCCTCAGAAGTTTCCTTTCCCTTCCCTCTCTCTCTCTTATTTATTTGTTTGCTTGTTTTATTTAATTATTTGGCTAGGTCAACTGCTTTCTTTGCTATGGCACTGAATACATTTCAAAACGGGTTTCATTGATGTGTCTGCTGGATCTGCTGCTTACACCATTTATTACCTGCCTGCCCTGAAGTGGAGAAGCCTCTGAGTTGTGGTGATAAGGACAGCAGAAGAGAACAGCCCTCCACTCTGATAAGGACAGCAGAACAGAACAGCACAGCCTTGGAGAAGTAGATAAAGGGTGTAGCTTAGGCACACTGAAGGCATGAAAAATGCAAGCAGGATGCCAGCTCAGTACTGCAAGGCTGACAAAGCAGAAGTCAGGCAAGGCAATGACACTGCACTCACCCAAAAGAAGGGGTGGAGGAGCAGCCACCTGAAAGGGACACTGGACTTAGACAAAAATCCTTCCCTTCAGAACAATGAGACTTCTATTATAAATAAATAAATAAATAGATAGATAGATAAACTAGGCATTTCACAGAATTATTTAGGATTTTTTAATTATTATTATTTTTCACATAACATGACTTCTCAAAGTGAAAAAAGAAAGGGATGAAGGCATCAAGAGCTCTGCCTGCCTGCTTTCTCTTTTTGACTCACTTGTTAAAGAAAGCAGGAGGCTTAGTACTGAAAATCCCAATAAAGGAAGGAATTGCCAGGAAGCGTGTTAGATGCCCAAACCCCAGAGAGAGGCAGACATGTCCCTGTCCTCACCATTTCCTACTGGCTGGGTAGACTGTTTTTCAGCTGATTTTCTGTCTTGCATGGTTCTATCAGACACTCATCTTCCTCACAGTGCCCAAGGAGGCAACATGACAGAGTCTGCTCACAGAACAAACACCTAAGCAAGGGAGATGATACTCTTGCAATAAAGATCCTTTGGGGTTCTAGGTGTTCAGTGTTCATTCAGTATTTCTCTATGCCACCGAGTTCAGGATTTACTTTTGACAGCAGGATAATTTACTCATCTCTGGCTTTGAAGTCAGTTCTCTGCATTTCAGCTCCCAGCACTCCAAACGATGCAAATATTAGAATGAACTGCTATAGTAGAAGAAAGCCAGGAAGACAAAACAATCCTCATGTTTCTGGTAATTTTTTTTGCAATTTTGAGGGGGTATGGAATGTAAAGAGAGGAGCTCAGCCTGCCATTCACAATCCCTTGCTCACTCAACCATCAAACCCAGAGAGGTGAGCAGCTAAGTTATTGGACAGACGTGATGCCAGCTAGGTCCTTGCAGTAGATATTTTCTTACAGCATATCTTATTTCCTTCCTTCAAACAGTCACTCTTCTACACTGACTGCTGTATCCAGCCTGAGAGACTGGGAATACACAGACACTTTATCATAAACAAACCCTCCCCCAGGCTAGGAAACACCACCATATCCCTCTTGAAATCTCTACGTTCATGAAACTGAGCTCCTCAATTATCCTCTCTTACATTCCAACTGATAATTGCCGTTTGCATCTAAAATTCAGAGATTTGTCCACAAGTGTTTCTACTTTTGTAGAACTCAGATTAATTTTTCCTCCCTAATTCAAAAAGAACAGAAGCAGATGGAGTCCAAGGTAATTTTCCCTTTGGGAATGGCAGATATGTAAAATTGGATCTCTGGCATTTGATCCTGTAAATGCTCCCAGATGGAGAATGCCTTCCTAACATTTTTTTTTTTTTAATCTTAAATGTCATGATGAAAAACAGAGAATGCAAAGACTGTAATAATATTACAGAGAGCACTGAAACTGATTGACACCAGTCATAATAATATTAAGAAAATGAGAGAAAAAATTGTATTTATGTACATGAATTAAAAAAAATCATTAAGTATTAAGTCTTTTTACTTAAATTAAAATATTCAACAAATTGTGACTTATAATAAAGATAAATCAGACTATAAATTACTTATCTTTAAAGTGAGTAGAGTCTTACTCTTGTTCAGAATTTCCCTTAGATACTATCATTGTTCACTGAGGTCAGGCTTAGAAATCAGTGTTATGTGATAAGGTAGTAAACATTTTAATGCTAAAGAATAAATTTTAAAACTTTTAATTTTATTTCAATTTAGAGATTTATTATTTTTTAAATTTAATGTTGTTACGAGAACATTCTGATAGAGACCTTTGTTTTAGTTTAGTATTCATTCCACAGAAAACCCAAATTTTTTTTCTCTATCACACAATTACTATTTGCAGAGAAAGAACTCAAACTGTGATGCATTAAGGACACTTTTTCTCTTGCATTTTGTTTCCAGAAATCACACCTGAAGCACGCCATCAAAATTATGTGATATTGATGCTACTCAAGGAACAGATAACAAAACACCCTAATGTCAAAAGTAATTTCATTTTTCCACCAAGAAGAATGAGGCCATCTCTAAACATATTAAAATATTATTCACTTTGACAATCAAACTAGTTCTGAGACATGAACTATTGCTATATTAGAGAAGGGAAGCAATCAGTATTTTTCATCTTCTAAGAATCTCTATAATACAAAAAATCCATCATTGTCTAATGGAATCATTAAGTACCTGGAAGGCAAATGTCTTTTTTTACTTCCAGTGTGAAATCTAGTTTGAAACAAGCACTTACAGTTAACTCACTTCTCTAACATCCAGTAAAGTTATACCAGTAATGAACGAATATTAACCATATATTTTTTTGAAATTACATAAATTTTTCATTACTCTTCCATGGTGCATTGTTGTACCATTAAAGAGCCCTAAAGGGATATAAAGGGCTGCACTAATACTCAACAGTGCTGCAACTGACAATATTTCCAAAGATTTTAACCTAAAGCAGTTAGTTTTTCAAAGTTGTTAACTGTTATTACTCACTTGTTATAATATTTTTCTGCTAAACTATTAAACTTATTACAGTGTGTTACATTAATGGCAACATTTGTGCTATATATGCTAGCTGCATTCTATAGAGGCATTTTTAAATGTTCTTAATGTCAGTTTTAAATCGAGCAATATGGCTGTTAAGGATACAATTTCATGCATTTCATTATGAAAAGCTTATTTAAAGTGTGTGGTAATCATACCTTGTGGATTTAATGAAACAGGGGATGTTGAGTAAACCTTTAAAATTAATTTCATATGTACAAATCAAGAGCTTGAGTACTTCAGCTGGGACAGGCCAAGCTCTCCCTGACAATGTATAAATTGCTGTGCTCTGTATCAGCTTTAGCAGTTCAGGGGTCATCACAGAGACCATTCCAGTTTCTTGTTTCATGTAGTGTGTCTAATCCTTCTAACTTTATGGATCAAGAAGATGCATCATTGTGATGGAATTTCTCTTTGCTTGAGAAGGAGAATTGCTTCTGATGCAGGGACAGGTACTCATTTTTTACTTACTTAAGACTCAATCAGCACAGCCATTCCATATTGTTTGCTTCCTTCTCCGTTCCACACTGGGTTCACCCATATTTTGCTTCCCAAAATCCACTGCTGTGCCACACTCCTAGTGGAGTCAAGTTGCTAAAGGGACAAGCAAGCCTCCACGAGCATTTTGTATCACACTGTTTTCACAAGGAGTGAAATGACACTAAAACCCTTAGTCCCCTCCCACTGTAGCTCTGTGGACTGCATAGGATGGCAGGGGGGAAAGGAGTATCCTAATTAAAATTATAGGAATCGTTACCATTTAAGCCTACTGTCAGTTTTACCCACAATATTAATTACTAAAGCTGGTGTAACTAGCCGAGTCATAATTGCAGGCATGTGATTAACAGGGTTTGGAATATGAAACACAGTGGGATTAGCTGACAGTTGGCTTTACTGTGATGCTGGAGACACAACACAGAAACCATAGCACACATGCATCTTAAGGTGTGTCCACCAGAGAGAAATCTCTTAGTTCAAGGTCTGCCAGTTGTATATTTTATGCTCATGGCACCATCTTCCCATCACCATTACTAAAGCAGCCAATTCATTGCCATTAGAAATATGTTTCATAATACTTAAAGAGCTCTCTGGACATCACAAGGGCATTTGACTAGTGTCATCAAATCAGTCTTGAAACAGCTTTCTTTTCCTGCCAACTCAAGCTGTTTTTAAAAGGACATAAATAGGCGTGTGCTTCAACATCTTACTGAAAGCTGCTGAGCTATCTAGACACCTTTTTATTCAGTTAGACTTTCAAAGGCTTTGTAGCATCATTATATTTTAAAACATAGATTTAAATAAACAATTTTAATGGTGTATTGAATCATAGTTTTCTGTAATTTTAAATTGCTATGTTCTTTGTCTAAAACCTATCTTTTTGCAAATGTTCTCTGGTTAGTGGGACTTTACAAAATGCAAAATTTATGATCAGTTTTCTTATTTAAGACCAGTAGCTAACATCCCTTTTCTGAGTGAAAATACAAATATGAAAGCAAACATTCAGACGAAACTCTTAGTTTCTATGGTAATATCATGAAGCGTGGTAGCAAATGTTATTTTAGAGCATTCTCCCATTTCCTATTCAAATGGTTAGTGCACAGTATTTTCCAGGATATTTAGTCAATAGCAGCTCAATGTTTTTGTTTCTCTCCTGCCAGGCATACTACAGACAAGGAGGAGTCATAGTGCTGAACTATATTGCTGCGGGAGATGGGATTAAAATAATCAATATGACTTTTAACACATGTTTCTCATTTTGAAGAAAACTGTAAAATTCCAATTCTTGGATTGTCTCCTGCTAGTATCAGACTATGTAATTATTATTTCCCATAGCAATTAACTGTAGTACCACAGGGATTAATACACTAAATCAGATGTGGGGTTCATCTTGTCTGACAACCTTTTTCAGACTGCCTGATCATAAAAGCCCTACTAAAAAACTCATACTTCAGCAGAAAGAGGCTGGTTAGAGAGCCTTTAATCTTCATGCTACATGGTGCTGGTGAAAAGGCTGTGTATGGTTACACTGCCAGAACTGTGCTGGCTGAGCCACTGTGAGGCTGTCAGAGTACTGTAACTCCTAGTTATAGGCTTCAGAGATTTCAGTTCCCAGATGGAATCTAGTGTTTCAGTCACATGAATTCTTCTGGAGCTGTAACTCAAACAGCAAACATGGCAATGAAGGTCTTCCTTACTCACAAAATCAATTTGGTTTCCGTGAAACATTATACCTTATATCTGAGGAAAGGTTCAGATAGTCCTTTCAAATTCAAATTCAAATCAAATTCATCAAGATGATGTTGTATGGGTGTGCATTACAGCAAATGTGGCACTCCAGTTTTGAAATAGTTCTCTTTAATGCAATGCATTGGCCACAGTCCCAAAAATGCTAAATTAGCATCGTTTCATCTGTGGAAAAAAGCACCTAGTGTGTATTTCCTAAGGCAGAATCTATTCCTTCTAGCTCTTCCACTGTCCACAAAGCCAGGACATTATGGTTGGATGGTGGCAGTATTGCCTAATCCAGCATTATTCAACTTCACTGGCAGCACTGCTGCACGAGTCAGAGTCTCACTGGCCATCTGCTGTTAACTCTCTCAAAGAAAGGGGCTCCCATTTATGAGGGCAAACAGGCATTAATTCTCACACTGCTAAAAAATGTATGACTAGTATGTTCAACCATATACACAGATAGAAAGAGATTAAGAAAGCAGCAAGGAGTGGAACTTGATACATATTGATGTAGTATCACCTTGATTACCAAGTACCCATTATATATTAGCATCTTAATTACTAAGTACAAAAGCAAATTTTTCAAAGCAGTTTTCATGAGTCCAGAGCAAGACTAGGAAAACTTGCTGCTCAGAAACCTAGAACAAATTATTCTTGTCAAAATAGGACAATAAAAAATAAAAATTCCCAAATCAGTTTAATTTTTCAATAATGTTCTGTTGTGCGTGGCTGTTCTTATATTACCAATACATTCTCCTCTCCTCTAAATTTTGAATTTGAGGTATTACTAAAGGTGTCACTTAGAAGTAGCCTGAATAAAATCTTGCTGAACAAGAAGCATGCTCATTCAGTTACACGTCCTCCTGCTTTCTACATATGCCTCTAAAGTTTAAATTTCTTCTTTAGTCATTGGTGATATGGGGTTATCTGAATCTGAATTCAAAAAACTGCCATAGTTTTAAAGTATTTTGCATATAACTGGGCATCTCTTCAGAGAAAGAAAACAGTCAAGGATGATTCACTGAAATTATTTGTGTCAGGGGCAAAACACCACAAAATTACAATCAAATTGTTTCTGCCAAGGAAAAAAAAAAAAAGAAAAAAAAAAAAAAGAGGAAAAAAGGAAACATGCTTATCCTGGCATTTCTGATATACTTCACATTACAGAGAAAGGTAATAAATTTAAATGTATATAAGCATATAGGTATATATTTGCACACAACATTAGTAGTTGGATATAGACTCACTCATGTGAGTGGGGAGATCAAAGTTAATGTTCTTTGAATTAATGTTCTTAATTTGAGTGTGGCTGGGAGAGGCCAGTGTTTCACCCTGAGTGAGCACATGCCCCTGAACCACACAATGAGTAACAGCAGCACCTCTGTCTCAAGACCACCTTTGGCTAGCCCAGGATTTCCAAATTTCCTCTGTGTAGCTAAAAATGGCTGCAATAGAAATGTAATAATCTTTTCAGGCTTTGTAAACCTTTTTTCCTCCCCTTATGTTCTAGGGAGACACTACTAAATCTATATGGCATCCAGTTTCAGCCTTTGCAAGGTGAATTTGGAGCTTCCAGCATGTTTGGAAGAGAGCAAAAATTATTTGATAATGCCCCATGTGCTCCATGAATAAGGTTTGTAATGTCTATCTGACAAAATGTTGAGGTGCCTCTTGTTCTCAAGTTACTCTTCAGCAACTGATGCTGTCTAAAAATAATGTCCTAGGTTTCAGAGACTACCCTGTAAATTTTATTCATATAAAGCTTGATTTTACAAATTACTGAGGACTCAAGGCTTCAAAAAAGTTACATGCTGAATTTACATCATACAGCTAGAATTCATGCAACCACAGAATGTCCTGAGTTCAAAGGGGCCCACAGGGATCATCAAAGTCCAGGCCCTGCACAGAACAGCCCCCAGAATCACACCATGTGCTGAGAGCATTGTCTAAATGCTTCTTGAACTCTGGTAAGAATAAGTGAATGAAATTATACTACTGACAAATTCAAGTTTGTGTCCTCTCTGATCTCAGAAAAAAAAAATCCAGCAACCCTTAGAGCTAAAAAAATATCCCAAGTAATCCCATGGAATTAAAGCAATTGAATTAAATAATTCATGTTGGACTGAGATCTTCAATTTTCAAAAAAAAAACAAAAAAAACAATAGTGGAATTGCTTTCCCTCAAGTATGCTAACTTACTTCATCTTTATCTTGTTGTAGAGATTCACCAGTAATTATTCCTGAAAGACTTACAAAAACACAATTAGGGAAAAGAAAAAATAAAAGACATATCCAGGTAAAGTTTGAGAGCATTTCAGACTGTGAACTTGTTAGATGAAGGGACAAACATTCAAAAATTATGAGACAACCTGTTATTTTCTGTAAGAATATTTGCAGTGCTCTGCTGGTCCATGTTAGTATCTTATGATGTCCTTAAAAACACTGGAGTCAGCTGTTCATCACAGCTTTGTTATCTATCTAATCCTTGTAGGTTTCTTAGTAAATGAAGTGATTTGCAGGTTTTCTCTAAAATTTAAGGGATGAAACTTGCCAGTGTTTAAATATCTGTTGTTTTACTCATGAGGAAGATCTGTCACAGGGAAAGACAGTCTGTAACAAATGCAATGCATCAAAGTGTTTCATTCTACAGCATTTTTTTCTTAGTCTCCTATTTACATTTTCTAAATTGTTTCTGCTTTTATTTGTAATACCCGGGGGAGCCCTGTCAGCTCTTGGCTCTGTCAGAACAAGTCTCACACTTTAGCAATCCAGAATAGCAAGTTTCATTTTCTCATTCTCTTCAGAAAAATTACTATACACACATTCACTTACATAGTTCTTGCTTTTATGGAAAGCTGATTCAAAGCACTAAACTTCATAAAAGGAGATATAATCATCAGTTCTGAGGAGGTCTCATTTTTTTGCTTTTATATAAACACATATACACACAGAAGGAACAAATATGAAACTAGCTTTACTTAAATATTTGGTGTATACTATGACTGGAGGCATTATGGGAGAGAAAGGCATCAAAAAATGAGAATGTTCTTTTATAGACATTTTGAGAAGCTTACTGTAAAGAAATTGAATTTGTGTTTTAAGTTGTACCTGATATATACTTAGCTCCTGTGGCTTTCCCATAAACATAGCAGTAAAATTTGAACAAAGGAGGTTGATTTGTCTTTTTCTAGAAGGCACGACAAAAGAGACATATGTATATATATAGTTTAGCTAGATACATCCTATATTCTTTTGAGCAGGATTCTATTTAGTACTGTTATATAATAAATAGAACTTCAGAAATCACGCTGGCTTAAGCGACAGTTCAAATAAAAAATAATAGATCAGCTCATCTCCCAGGATGTGACCATGGACTGCTTTTAATGGGCCTCACGAATACAGAAGACCAGCTCTCATGAGGAAAAGCTGAAACATTCCACCAGCCAAGCAATTTAAATTCTACCCACTTACCAAAAGACATAAAGGTCAGATATGTACCAGTATCTCTAGGCACACAGATATGTTGTCTCCACCTCTGAAGGAAAAAAAAAAAAATATTAAAGGGAGATGGTACATGAGACTCAGAAATTAGATGCAGGCGCTTCTGCTAGAAACAGCATCAGGTGAAATCTCACCCATGGGATGAACAATCCTCCCAAACTCAAGTTCTAAAAAACTTAAGGATTAAAGGAGAATACTCAACATCAGTCCCAAAGCATGACTATTCTGATTGAGGATTTTTTTATTCTTACATACCGGCTGCGTGAACTGTTATTCTCACATGGATATTTTGGGATAACACAACTAATGGAAGTATGACTAATAGCAAGCCAATAGTGGGGGAGTAAAGATGCTGAAAATTCATCAGAAAGAGTGACTCTGACTGTGGATGCTTGGATAATTTGGATTCCAGTGTCTTTTCCATTAAAAAAATCCACAGTGCTAACTTTAAATAATGGAAATCAAATGGAAGTTACACAGTTAATTTGTTTTATTTTAGCCTCCCTCTAAAGCTTTGTTTCCCCAATCTGCTCAGTTCATACTACTGGTTAGAGCTGATCTCTCTCATAAATGAACCTCTTTGGAGATATAACTCTATTTATAAATAGAAAACAAATCAAGCAGGCAGACAGAGCAGTCTCTGTGAATGCTGAGCTGAGACAAAGTATTTTTTATCTCAGAAAGGAAAAATAACTCTTATAAATTCTTTGTTAAAGTGGCTGGAGTTCAAACTGCAATTGCTAAATTACAGGTGTGTGGCTACCAACCCTGGCATAGATTTAGCTTGGCAATGACTGGGAAATCAGCAGGGGCAGAACACTAAGTCAGGAGAATGAGGTAGCACATAACAAGCTATGTTGAACAGCAAAACCATTTGCATAAACAAAATAAAAATCAGGATTCTGTTGCTCATTCAGATCCTGCTAGATTCAACCATGCAGTTGAAGGACAATAGTTTTGCTCTCAGTCCCATGAGACATTCTTTCAGCCCCAAATTATTCCCAATCAATGTAACATTTCTAAAAAAGATAGAAAGATGGCTAGGGTTTTTTTCCCTCTATTCTTCTCTTTTAGTTCTCTTTTAACATAAGTTTTAGCACAATTGATTCATTGCCCAGTTAAGTCAACTCTAGGTACATCAGAATCTCTTCATGAATATTCACAGAGCTTAATAGAAAAGCTGCCCAAAAATCAGATTTGAATGAAAAACTAGGACATCTGTCACACAGGCAGGTAACCCTGAAGAAGTGTTTTGTTGGAAGAAACTGAAAGAGAAAAGTTAGCTGCAAAAAAGAGACTTGCCTGGATTTTTACTCTAAGCAGCAGGGAAAGTGAGTCAAAATATCTCTCAAAAATTATATATATTGTTGAATTTTCCAATGTCACTACTGTCATCCTTTCAGCAAAAAATCCATGACATATGCTGCTTATTGAGGAAAGGAAGTATTCTTTGCAAAATATGCTGGGATTTCAAACCATTTTAGAAAGTGTAAGGGATGTTTCACAAATTTTAGTAAGAATTCTTACCTATTTGCATCAAGTCTTGCTGTTGACAAGTCCTCTTCTATATGAAGAGGCTGTGGGAGAGGATTTCCAGGGAATTAGGGCAGGCTGCAGAGCGTGCTGCTGCCCTGTGTCCATTGTCCAGCTCCAGGCAGAGCTCCTAATGAAAACTGCAATCACTCAAAGGACTCAGATACCACTTTTTGTTCCATTTGCGCTCCACTGCCATGCCGCAGCACTTTGAAATTAAGAGATAAATTAGTCTTTAGAGAAACAGGCAAGCATGTCTTCTCCTGCACCCATGAAAAGTTATGCAGACTCAAGCACTGGAAAAGCCAGTGGGATGTCCATGCCTTGCCCGTGCTCTGCAAGACCTTGTAGAATTGTAGAATTTGCTGCCCACACGCCCATCAGGGCACCACAGGATTTCTCCTGAATTGCAGATTCTACACAGGGACCATAACCCACCATTTTGCTTACATGGACAATACCAGGACTTTCCCAATAGAAAAAAAAATCTGTCTTTTCTTCTTGTTGATGTGTCAATAGTACCAAAGTACTGAGTTGCTCAGTTGCCTTCTTCTCACGTTATAAAACAGGCTTTATAAAGACATGCACATTTCATAAGCCATATGAGAAAGCTGGGGTTGAACAGGCTAATCCAGTTTTGAGTTTGCTCAAGTTTAGAACACTTGTGGGTGTACAGTACTTATGGCATATCAAAGTAATTAATGTGACTAAAATTGATTAAGATCTTCTAGAATTAGAGAAATAATGCTAATTTTTAAAGAGCGAGACTTTTGAGCATTTGATCAAAATGGATCAAAACTTTGGACAGAAAATATTTTGTACTTTTAAATGCTCACTTTCCATTTAACATCTATTAAAAAGAAAACGAAACAAGTTCAAAGAAGATATTTGAGTTGTTCTTTCATGATCTCTATTAGTACATATCTTCATTGAACCTGAGCTATCATGTCTGGGTCCTATCCAGTGGAGCTTATAACTTGTTTGATCTGTAACTATTTGGTTTTGTGCCTCCTGGACCAAGTCCCTCTGGACATATCTGACCTTAAAAGAATTGCTATTGACTCAGACATCATTAATTCAGCTGTCAACTTTAGTAGTAGTTTGACTGAAGTTAAAGTTAAATCATCCTTTACCTAATCTAGTTGGCTGGTATCACTCAGTCTAATTGAGTTATCCATTTAATAAGAGACCTTTCACTAAGTTTTTCTTAATACCGAGAGAATATATCAAACATTAAAATCCTTATGTGCTATAACACAAATTTATACCTACAGTTTAAAAACACTAAGACCGTTCCTTTTCATACTTGGCTTCACTGTGAAGTCTCAATACAATCAGATTTGACATTTTCAAGTAGGTATTTCTCAGTTATTTAATGGCAAAACTCTGAACAGAATGTATATGAGAAGATGTACTCTGTCATGTTCATAGAACTCCCAAAAATCTGCTTCAGCTCCTCATAAAGACACACATTTGCTAGGGAATCAAGGATATTTTCTTCTCCCCCTGTTTTAGAACTAGCTAGTATAAAGGAAACCACTAAATCATCTTGCACTGTACTAATTAACAGAAGTTGAACTTGCAGCTCTCCCAATTCAGCTTGAATGCGTAAAATGATAAACTGAAAAAAAAAAAAAAAAAGGTGTGCTGAAAGGCTCATTTACAAATTCTTTAAAGGGTATAGGGACAAGAGGGACTTTTATTCTGCCTGTAAGGTGTCCTGATTATGCTTGAAATAGTCTGTGCAGATTTACACAGTAGACAACCACCAGGTACCCTGTAACAGTCCCATCCAAACAACAGCCTGGGCAATAACATTTCTCCTGCCAGACATATTCATTATCTGTGCCACCCATTTTTGAAATGGAAAATTGCTAATCTTTTCCAACTAAAAGCTTTATGGTAAATATTTTTTAAAAAGTCTTTTAGAAGTTATTTATGTTACCATTTCAGTTAGGCAGTGAACTGCTACTATATCACAGAAATCATTAAGCACCATATATCTAAAATTTTTCTGATCTTAACACCATGCTTTTAAAACAAAGGTTATAGTTCATGGTCCTATTCCAGCAGTGATTCTAGGGAGGGAAAAAAAAATCTTTAAAAATGTCCATATCATATTGACTTCTCAGAAGGATGTCCAGCTGAAAGAGTTAATAAGGTCTTTAGCAGTGTTTAACAGGGGGATATCTGGACAAAAATAAAAATAAAGTGAAGATATTATTCAAGATGTTTATTGAAAAAGTATATCTAAGTCTATTCTCCACATGATTAAAACCATGCTCCAAAATTTGAGAAAGTAGCAAACCACAAGGATGATTTAAAGACTGGAAAATCTGCCTTAAAGAAAGAGATTTTATAGGTTCAATCTATTTAGCTCATCAAAGTCAAGCTTAAGGGATCTGTAAGAACAGTCAGGGGGAGAGTGTATCTTTCACCAGAGGGTTTTTCCATGCAGCAGGCTAAGGTACAACAATATTCCTCGACTGAGAGTTACAGCTCACAAAATGGAAATTAGAAATAAGGTCTGTTTTAAACAGTAAGAATTATTAACCAGTGAGGAAACTTAACTAGGGATGTTCTGGATTCCCTCACATTTGAAATGTTTAAAACAAACCTGAGTATTCCCTTTTATTTCTTAAGAGACATGATGTGAATTCTTGATGTTGAGCTAAAAGATTATGAGCCAGTCCTTGTAGTCTCTGGCACAAAGTTCCACATGTGTGTTGTTCCCTTTCTGGAATGGTCAGTAACAAAACTTTGTGTCTAAATCGTTCAGCATAGGCCAAGAAAACTCATTCATCTCCAAAATCCCACTATGGTCATATCCATTAAATGCCCCCATGGGGTCAACCAAGGGGATGAATCATTTTCTGGTCAATAATAACAATTAAAAAGGCATTATCATGGTGATGTTATCTGGTCTACTCAATGAGATGAATCTCCAGGAAACTCCACTTTTTTTGCTGCTGATTATTGCTACATTTTATTGCTACAGCTATAATCTTGTTGAGAAAAGAGGAAAACAGCATGTATGTGGAGTGAAGGATTTATTATTTGCCCATTTAATGTTCTAACAGGTTATAATTACAAATTATGTAACTGAGATCTTAAAGAGTTGAACATTTATTTGCTTTTAAGACTCATACCATTAGTTCTAGGTCTGAATTACTTAATTAAAACAAGAAAGTTGCCACTTTTCCTTGTGTAACTTTCTGAGAGGTCCCAGTTATTTAGTTTAATACAAAAAAACTTCTCTCTGTGTTTTTAAGGCAAACATACCATCTAAGCAAGCAATCACATAACATTCCACCTAATCTCCCCTAGCAGAGATTATCACAAATCTGTTGGCTCCTAGAGTAAAAGGCATAAACCCCCTTTCCAGAAAGCTGCTCACTTCTCAGCGTTACAGCTTTTGATAAAACTTATTCTTGATCCCAATTAGTACTCACTATGTGTCCTGAACCCCAAGGATTCATTAACCTCATCATTTTCATCACAGTTGTTATAACTGTAAATGCTATTATTCATATGGGAAAAAATCAGCCTTTAAAGTGCCATAGCTGTATTATTACCTTTTGAAGCTTAATCAGCACTTCACTGCAAAGCTGCTCTCAATACTCTGAATGACAGGGAACTTTTTATTTGGTTGAGGAATCTGAATGAAATGTAGCTGCATGGGACTTCTACCAAAAGAAAATGTTAATTGACATTTATGTTCAAATATGGGTTACTTTAAACATTTCCCAGAGTATAGCCTGCATATGAATCAAGGGTCTAAAAGTGTTCTCTACAACTTTGGGTTATTTCCTAAGTTTTGTCTCTATGAAAGTAACAATCATGATCCTTCAGGAGTTGTTTTCAGAGCCCACCTTCCTGTTCAAATGAAGCAATTTCAATTTCTCTGACCAGCTGCTTCTGATAAGCCCTGTATTTACTCACACTTATGCTTCTTTAGAGCACATTTACCAAAATAGTGAAGTGTGGGAAATGGTCTTCTTAGGAAATGCTTTCTTTTGATGTTATACTGAGAGAAATTGTGGACTAATTCTCAAGTGCACATTATAATATTTACACAGTTCAGACAATATTTAGGTATGTAGTTTGGCCTGTTGGCAAATGGAGGCCTTCAGAATTCTGAATTTTATTCTGTAAAAAAACTCAAGGAAAAAAAAGAATAAGAAGCATTCGGAAATCCTAAAATTAATACAACAAACACTGAATTTTTTTCTAATGCTTCATCAAAGGCTTATGAAGCTGAAAGGCCACCTAACACAAGAGTTGCAGTTCACATAAGTGAACAAGATAGACAGGGGGAAGAAATGAACACAGGCACAAAATCGAGAGCACGGGTGGGTAGGTAACCTCAGAGGTAAATCTTTCATCAGCACAGCGTGTGGGAAACAACTGCAGGGAAAGAATGGGCAGAGAGTCTGGGGAAAGCAGTGACAAAAGTAGTATTTTCTGTGTTCTAGCTGCTCTACTACTAATCACCTATTTTGTTTGTACCCAAACCCCCACCAGTCACCAATTTTCCCGAGTTGGGTTCTCCTGCTGTTTTATTGGACACTTTACAAGCAAGAAGCTGCATTAGGTTTACACCTTCAGATAGAACATATGAGTGGTACATTTCCTATCCCTCAGCTGTCATCCCACTTGCATTTACAAAACAGGGTTTAGAAGGCAGGATCCTTTGAGGGTAGATTTTACTCTCAAGCAAGTAAAGCAAATTTATGCACAGCTTCTGTTAAAAGCAGGGATTAGGACTGCCAGCTGCTCTGAACAGGCATATTGAAGAGCATCCTAACATCTGGATACAAATACCAGTGGTCTGGATGTAGAGAAACATGAAAAAATCTTTCACAGCACTGACTGCTGCCAGCCAGCAGAAAGCTGCAGCTCACCAGAACATGCCTCTATATGTAAAACTACCTTCAACCCAATTATATGATTAATGAAGCAAAAGTTGGAGACACACACACACAGGCAGACAGTAAGTCAGCTGCTGCTTTTTTTCCTTTTGAATTGTTTTCTAGTATCAGATATCAGTCCTGAATCTGTAGAGTTTGGAAGTTTAATTTTCTTAAGTTTTTCTTATTTAATCCTGATATCAATGTGTTTGTGTAATATTTAGACCGTTCCTCACAAAAAGTCAGTAGTCAGGTTTTTTCATGAATACCATCGTTCAAAGACTGAAAAGGATATGTGTGCAGACCACCTAGCATTTCTTTATTTCTTTATATGATACACTGATTTTTCCTACAGAGGTGGTGTGAGGGACTGAAATGTTATGGTTAATGGATTAAATACTGTTATGAAGGACTTTTTGCCTGTTATGATCAATTTTGCTCTTATCTGGTCTTCTAAATCTGAAAGTAAAATGCTGAGAAATCACTTACTTAAAATTTCTGCAAAGAATATTAGGCTCCTTCAGTTTCTCTGAGGTAAATTTCTATCTGAACTGGGGGAGATACCATTTTATTTTGGACCAGCCACACAGACCACTGTTGGTGAGTGTAGTGAGTGTAGTCCAAAGGGACTGGGTTCTTAATCTCAAAGTCCAGTTGCTTGGTAAACACCTGTAGAGGAACCACAGGAGCAGCCTGAAGCACCAGTGCTGTTCTGGACTGCTAAAACAGCACAAAGAAGATCAATGACATGTATAAAAATTCAGGAAAAGACCTTAAATATAACCCTGAAACCCAGTATTCAAAGCTCGTTGATTCTTTTTTGAAGACAATGGAAGGGCAGACCTTGCACAATGGCAGGCGTTGGGCAGCATTCAACATTCTCATGTGAAACATTTGATTACAAACCATTCTGCTCAAAGATGTAAATGCACAAACAAGGCCGTAAGAAATGAGCTTTCCAAAATTATAACTGGACAAGATTATTTTATTTCAATAGTTTTTGCAGGGAATTTTCTCTCTTATAGCCAGTGCCAGAACCATCACTTAAGAATTCTTACACTGAAAGTACATAATTAAAACCTCTATTATGCACCAAAACTTTACTTCCAAGTTATAGGATTATGGCACTTTTTTGTCATAATTAAGCATTATATGTTAATTCTGCTTTCTTCCTTAGAGTCATTAGCATATAAATAGAGACTCAATCTGCAATTCTCTGGAAAAGACTAAGTTTATAAATTTCAATGGACAAACCATTTATTAAAAAATAAATATGCTTCATGAAATTAATGTTGCTTTAACATTTTCATTAATAAATGCACATCTAAAATAGAAGTGATTTTATTACTAAATTGGATAAGATGGAAAAATGAAATTTTAGATTATTAAATGCATATTTACTGTTATAAATGTTAAATTATCTTTAAACTAAATGCCTTTGGTTTTGGGGTTATTTTCTTCGCCATTTCAAATCATTAAAAATATATGGTTAACTATTCCCTGGTTGACATTTCTTATCTTTTGCAGCAATCCAAAAGATCAGGTGACATAGTCTCAATATTAATTACTAAAGACTGGCAATATTTCGAAGAAACTTGCTGAATTGGAAGAAATCTCAGAAGTATGTTTTCCTACAAAGTAAAATAATTTAAATTTTCAGCTGCCAAAAAAAAAGCACGGGAATCTCAGCTCTTCATATCCTGTCCATTCTTTGTGCTGTTACTGACTGAAATTAGATATATAGATATATAGATATAAAGATATATATATCTCCATCCATATCCATTTTTCTGATCTTAAAACAGGCAAAGACCACGCATTCTAACCAGTGATATAGATAACTCTCACCAGATCACTGGTGCCAATGAAAGGCTGCTGTGTGAGAGATGGCATGGTTGTTTTCACTTTTAGTATTCCTCTACAAGGGGTGACAAAGAATCTCCTGGCAGGAGGGGGACGTTATCCCCACCTTCTGGGTTCTCACCCAGCTTTTAGAATGTGGCAGAAGCTGTGACAGCCACACCAAAGAGCAGCATTCACCTCTCAGGCAGGCAGCCTACAAAAATATCAAGGTGCACAGTCATGGGGTGTGTGACTTGGACATTTTTTTTTTCAGTCTACATTTTGGAGAAACAGGACAGATTTGAAAGAGAATTCAGAATTAAGTAGCATAATCTTTCTCCTACAGCCTGCCAAATGTCAGAGCCTCTTCTGCCTTATGCTGACAGCCTTTGTAAATTGTTCTGAGTGATATTTGCTAATCCACAGGGAATTTTCACATCTTCCTTTGCTTATGAATCAGATGGTGAGCTCTTGGCAGCTGACCAGAAAAATAGTGCCTTTTCCCTAGTGCATTATCAATCAAGAAAGTTTCTTACTGTTCTGTGCTGCAGACACATTCTTTCACACACTAAATTATCTCCAATGGACCAATTGCAGTGAGGTTAGCACGCTAAAGCCATTTGACTGGAGTGCATAAAACTCTTTATTGCTACACAGACACAGCTGCACCAGCAATTCATATCTTTGAGTGGCCCAAAGGAGTTTTCTGTATGGCCTTTTCAGCAGTTAATATATGTTCTGTAACACCTTCTCTGGCAAGTTTCTTCCAACAGTGCCCTACAGGTTGTACAGACCACTAAACCCACTAAATATCCTGATGACATCGAAAGATGTCACACACAGGAAACAAAGAGTAATTCAGTGCTCCACAGAGCCTCAGATCTGCTCTGCAAATTCTCCATCCAACTCACTTCAGAAAATATTGGCAAATCCCACTGAAATATCATACCAGAGCAAGCAAACACTCATTCCCTTTCTACCTCAGGCAAGCCACACATAAAAAACTCCTGGCTTGTCTGGTTTGTTCTCAGTAGTAGCAGTTATCAGTGATGTCCCAGCTCTCCCTGTAGCCTCCTCTAGCCCCCTTCTCTTTCTACAGCACTTTATTTTTGTTAACTTCATTGCTCTTTTTCCCCCTAATAACACTGCTTTAAACTGTGTACCCTGCACTTTGAAGATGCTCATCTCCCACAGCACTGTAATTTGCAAAATAAGAATATTTGTGTCACCAGGTTTTGGTAGCGGGAGTGCTTCAGGGGTGGCTTCTGTGAGATGGTGCCAGAAGCTTCCTCCGTGTCCTGGACATTGTCCTGGATTGTCCAAAGACAATCCCTGGCAGCTCCAAGACAAAAGGTGCTGGTTGCCAAGGCAGGGCCACTCTGTTAATGCCTCTGTGATAACATATTTAGGAAGAAGCGCCTATGAAGAACCCAAGATCAGTGGGGAAGAAGGAAGGGGAGGAGGTGTTCCAGAGCTGAGATTCCCCTGTGAAGGAGACCCACGCTGGAGCAGGTGGGTGCCTGAATGGAGGCTGTGAACCCATGGGAGGCCCATGCTGGAACAGGCTCCTGGCAGGGATCTGCAGACCCATGGAGAGAGGAGCCCACACTGGAGCAGGTTTCCTGGCAGGGCTTGTGATCCTGTGGAGGATCCACACTGTAGGAGACTGTCCTTGAAGGACTGCACCCCATGGAAGAGGGACCCATGTTCCACGATTTCAGGACAACCAGAGAAAACCTGATTTTGGATAAACACTGATACCTAAAGGGTGTTGAAGAAGGCAGGGAAGAGATACATATAGGTATATCTTTCATTCTGACTGGCTGCTCTGAGCAGTGTTTTCTCTGAACTGTATAAAAGAAAAGTTCTCCAAATGAATATCTGATGATTTTCTATATGAAGTTATTTATCTTTGCTTTTCAAGGAGATACCTGTGTAAAAATATCCTTCTAAAAATCCAAGAGAATCAGTGCTGAAGGACAGTTTTGAAATCAAATCCTAGAGATCCGGCCTCTTACAAGCAAGGTTTAGACCACAGCAGGGAAAGCCAAATTTCGCACCTAAATTCACCCTAATTTTACCTGTGTTGGTGTTTCAGACCAAGTACTTAACTCCAGCAAAGTAGCATTGGTCATTGAAAAGAAATTGATATCAAGGTACTGTCTTAGACTATCAGTTATTTTATTCTCTTCCTGTATGGCATATCAGCATGTACATTTTTTTTTTTTTTTAAGTACTGTTTGGAAAGGAAATAAATCCCCCTTAGCAAATCCAATATTCCAGCATTCCATAAAGGGCAGAGCAGCAAACAGTACCAGGCAGAGGAGCACTGGGCAGAGTGTGGTAAGCACACAGGTTTTGCAGGTCACGGCTCTGTGCATCTAACCCTTGTGCCAGGCAATACCTGCTGTTCAACAGCAGTGGTCTGGAGTGAAAAACATCTGGCTGTAGCTAAGGAGCTGCTCTGCAGCCTCCTCCAGTGCTAACAGCACTGAGCAAAGGTGATGGTGGCTTTACCTCACAAAGCATTACAGGGAGCTCTCTTTCCTGGTGTGGTGTCACTGACGTGCCAGTCTGCGGTGTATTTAATCGTATTCTCTAACACGGTTCTCCTGTGCATTATTATTCACTCATTATTACTTTTAATTACTGTTTCTGAACGCACCACTCTTTTCCCAAGCTTACTGTTTCCCACAAAGCCCAACAGAAATGAACCAAGGAAATTCCCAGTGATCAATAGATACAAAGAGCTCATTATTATGATAATTTATGTCATGACTTCCATCTACTATATACACTCTGTGGCTGCTAGCAATGATGATGTTGCTGGTAAAATGACAAGAAAAATACTTTTTTTTACCTACCCATCTAGATTGATATTTTACAAAACACATAAAATAATGTAGCAATTTTTTTAAAAATCAATGTATCCACTAAACACTCCAGAAGGACCATAGACACTAATCAATTAAGAAGGCAATGGGATTGGTGGGATTAATCATGTGGGATTAATTTGCAAGAAATTTTGCTGCATGTGTCAAATCAGAATAAATTTCAGTTGGGGAATACCAGGAGAAACATCATGCTACTGGTACTCAAAGCTAAATCTCAAGCTTAAAAATGAAATTTTGTTTTTATTATTTTTTTAATTTAATAAAAACATGAATGATGGGCTCAAGGAGATCTGCTGCATTGTGATAACTTGGATTGTTGTTGACAAAAGAATATATTCACCAAAGATCCTGTAAAGCCTGTTGCTAGATTTCTTTTTTTTAAATTTGAAAATAAAAAGACAGCACCTGTATAAGAAAGAAAGTTTTTAAATGTTCCTTTAAAAGTTGAGACATTTCCTATTCATGCGAGGTGTAATATTTAATAAAGAACAGACATATTTTTGCCCACACAAGATAACTGATTTTGATGAAACCAAATCTTCTCACTCTACAGGTGGAAGTCACTCGTCTCAGGGCAAGTACCTGTATCTTAATAAAAGACAGTTTTCAAAGACAACGATTACTGAAGGTAATAAATAAGCAAAGGGCACTGCCTGACACAGGTAGATGGACACAGGGGCCTGTCCTTAACAGAAAATATTGTTTGGTTTTTTTCTCCTCCTGTTCAACTGAATCAGACCACTCAACTGAGATGCAGCTTCTCAAATGAGAAACCAGCTTAAAATAACTTCTGTCAACCTCAGCTGACTTTAAAAATTGATCTCTGTGTTCAGGTGGATACCAAAGCATCTACTTCCAAGGAGCAATATAAGAAATATATTTCTCTTCTATTTTTGCTGGCTGGCAAGCAGAAAGTTTCATATGTAGCATAATTTTATTTTAAAGTGTAATGAGTTTACTGTTTAAAAGCACTTGTGGGAAGGCTTGGACTCAAAGATGGATTTTTCATTTTCTCACAAAATAAAAAAGCAAAAGTCACCTCATTATTGATTTGCTTTGGTGGAAATACTGTGGACACAATAGTTCTCAGCAACTGGCCCTTAATTCAATTCATAGTAGTCAATAGCCATTGTGGACATTTTAGAGACCCTTTTGAGGGTCTAACTGTGTGATAGATTCTGCCAAATACATCATCAAGAGAAGAAAAAAATCCATGTGACCTCCCCTGCATATACTGCCCAGCCCCTATTCACAGGCTAGAACCCCAATTTGGCATGAAAATCAGCCTGATACTTTCTGTGGGGAAAAAAAAAGAAGAAAAAAATAAACAAAAGATAAATGATCCCACCCAAATCCCTCCTTTCCAACTGTTAACTGTAGCTTGCCAGCAAATCATTTTTTTGAAAGAGTCTCAGGCTTTTCAGGCAGATTCAGAAAAAAGTTATAAATCATTGCTCTCGATAGCTGGGCGAGCCAGACCACACCTCTCCACTCTGGGGTCACTTAAAAATGGTTACTTGGTTTAAAATGTTCAGAAGCAAAAATAACCTAACCTTGTTCAAGCTCCCACTTACAGGTAGGACCCAATGATATGCTCACAGGTAACACTGATTCTGCACAGACAGTTTTAAATGAATACTCGAAGTGAAAAGGTAATTAATTTATTACAAAGGGCTATTTTTATAGGTTATAGTAATGGCTGAAAGCTTAGAGGTTTTTCTGCTTCAAATAATTATATTAATATTTCTTTTGGAAGATCAAAAGGAGGTTGAAAAAATTATTTCTTTAAGAAGCAATAGTCTTCTGAAGCAATGCCATTTACTTTCAGCCGTGATGTGATTTCCTTTGGATATAAATGTGCTGAACCTCAATCAGGATGCAGAGCAGACAGTTAAAGGAGAACTTCAAAAAGCCCTGAAAAAGGGAAACCTGCATAAAAGTTCACAGTAATTTCTGCATACAGTTCTGAAAATGAAAGGGCTTTGTAACATGAGTTCTCAGTTTGCAATTTAAGGTGCCCTGTTCATCTAAGATGCTTTTCTTAAGACTGCTTTTTGCTTTAAGATACAGACAGACAAAAATTAGCCTTTAGATGTTTTCTCTTTTTAAAATTCTGTTTCTTCTTACATTTCAGAAGCCCTAAAGCCTTTAAAATGGGGCTTTCTTTATGTAGCTTTTTTGGACCAAAAGAATACCATCTAACTATATCATTTTCCACACTTCTAATATGAAGTGTTAGAAAAGTAACTCACCTCAGTGGGTAAGAATGACAAATCCCTCAAAAATACGGATAAAGTCAATTGAGAGTAGCTAGTATGAGGCTGTAAGATAAAGCATATCCTATCTCAACACAATTTTAATATTTTAATACATTCCAAATATCTTTCTAATTATGAAAAATTAAGGCATATGATTTTAATAGAGTACTAGGAAACCCTCCAGGAAACATAGGAAGCTTAATGCAAGCCATATGCAAATCCAGCCCTGTGACTTTCTTATAAGTATACAGCATATGCAGAAACATATAAATATACTGGGTTTAAAATTCTGGTTTGAAAACAGCAATTTTCATCTCATCTATATTTTGGTACAAATATAACAACTTGCTCCACACAATAAAATGTAAATAGTCGGTTCCCTAGAAATGACAGAGAGGGAAAAACAAAAATGAAAAAAACTGTGTAGGAAGAAGTATCTAAGAGCAAGACCCTTCAGAAAAATATTGACAAATGTAATGAAGAAGCACCAGTAGAGAATGTTGACAGAGTAGCTCATACTCTTGCTGAACGCAGAAATAGTGGGTTTTATAAGATGCATTAATACAAGACAAGACAGTCATGGATTCCAGGAATGGCAAGTTGTCAGAGCCAGATCCCATGCTTTTAAAAGCCTTAAGTAAGTCAGAGAAAACACAGGAAATCAGCAATGTAATTTATATGCCAGCAGCAAAGATGACACCACATCAGATAAGACTGATATAGAGATGATGAGCAAGACAAGGCTGACAGGAGCAGTAGCCCTGTACAGCTACACCACAGGAAACCAAACTGGCTTTGCAACAGAGGAAAACAGACTGTGGGGAATGTAAAAAAAATCATCAGGCCAAAAGAGGAATTAGATTTCCAACAGGAGACAGGGATTTAGCAGGTGTTACAAAAATAATATTTTCCAAAAGCACTCAGGCCGCGCAGAGCAATCCGTGATGGGATGCAATCATCAGATAATGGTCTCCTGGGAGATAATGTCATTAGTACAGACCACAGGGATGACTCTAAATAGACAAAATATTGCACATCAGGCTGCTTCAGTGCAGAAGGGTTCTTTTTTGTCACTTTCTGTCCCATTTCCCATGGCTATAACCAGGATTATGATCCTGCTGTGTGCTGCACATGAGGAAACAATTGTGAGCAGAATTGCAGTCCCTCGCTGGGAAATCGTGGAGGTCTCAGCAGCAACAACTGTAAAAGTCTGTTTCATCATTACCATCCTAAGCCCTACTAGTATAATTTCATTCTATCCTGACCCCAGCACACAGAATATAACTAATAAAAAGATTGGTGTAATACGTACGCAATCTGATAAGGACTTGAAGAACCAGGTTGGACTCCTGGATTGCCAGGATTCTCCTGTGAGGTGGTCACTCCACAGTTGTTTATGCATGGGATTATTTCTTTTAAGCTTCTCGTATTTTGGTGGTGTCTGTAAGATTCTGTTCCTCAAACACTTTAAGGAATGAGAGTGCTTTACAGTGCTGTAAAGGGACTGGCTAGTATTTGTGCAAGCCATCTAACATCAGAGCTCTAAATGTAGTATGGAAAATGACTCTTTTATAACTGTCTAAAATGCATTTGCAAGCTTTTCTACTCTTCCCAGAACAAAGGGGCTAAATTCCAAAGGTCTCATTCTGTAACCAGCCCAGCTCTCCGCATTCCAGCTAGAATTCCCTTCTCAATGTTTATATTGCTTCATACTGAAAAAACAACCAATGACAGTAAATGAGAATATCATATTTAGCCTTAGATGGCTAAATATGTAACTTTGAGCTTTGATAAGTTGCTTCTGGTTTTAAGTAAAGAGGACGGACAAAAGATAATTATGCAATTAGATTACACTGCTGCTCAAAGTACACAGTGTGGTTCTAGCTGGTCAGTTAGTGAAATCCCTTGCCAATGCTTTAAAATGTCCAAAAGTTTATTTGTTGCTTTTTCCTGTTTCATTGCAGTATTTGATACTTTGTTTTGTCATTTTGACCAACGTACAAAAGTTATTTTCACAAATGCAGAGAGAAGCATGCACACATTTGATAATTTTTTTTGGTTACTGAAAAAATCTTTTAAATGTGTTTTTATTGAGCAATGTGTGCATGACTAAGATGAATCCCTTAAAAAATGAATGCTCTCATTCCACAAATATGATATGTACCCTCATTAAGAGGAAAAGAAAGCATAAACATAACCAAGGTTCACATTGGGTAATACTTTTTTCTTGAGGGTTCAGCAACACATGAGAAAGGAACAATATCTAATTTTCTAAATCTGCGTTCTTTACATCTGAAGCAACTAAAAAAGTTAAGCCCATCCATTACAGAAAAGGACTAAAATCTTCTTGTCCACGTGTTGGTTTCCACTTCTAACAATGGCATTAAATGGATTAATGAGATTTTTAATAATTAATTTGTTCTACATTTTGGCATCAGGGAGAGAGAAGGCTGAATAGCCCTACCACATAATGCACACAAGTTCATCGAGGTCAGCCTTGGTAGGAGACTGTGAAGTTTAATAGCATTGGTTTGCATTTTAGGAAGCACATTTATTGTAATGGAGTGACTAAGATGTTTTTTGTGTTGTTTTTCATGGGTTTGGAAAAGAAGCATAGCACTACAATGAAGAAGATGTGTATAACTACTGGCTTCTTAATACGTGGCTTGCATTATATATTAAAAAAATATAGTAACATGTATCAAGGTCTACACTGGTACAAAACCTTCTTCCATGTAAAATTGATAAGTGATTTTCACAAGTTTTCATAAATTTTGGAAGAGTTTGGTTAGCTGAGCCTGATTATAACTGCAAAATTAGAAACACTAGGAATAAAGCTCAATGATCTAAATGCTCAAGGAATAAAACCAGAGACATCGGTGTGAACGAGAAACTGAATGCAGAAAAAGAAGGAATAAATAGACGACAATGCAGAAAATATGTTCAAAAAAGGAAAAAGTATTTGCAAGGGTTAATTATATCCATATGTATGGCCATTTCACAAAAACAAACTCCAGCCTAAACACACTGCTCCTGACAATAGATTTGATGGTGACAGTCCTAAACTATAATTATTATCTGGCCATTTAATAAACTGAGGTACAATCAAACCAAGATTTAAAGTTTGAGTTCTAAATGCCACCTGATTTTATACCACTGTTGTTAATCCTTAAAAATCAATACTGAACCCAATCAGCATTACATATCTTAAGTCACCAAATTAATTTCCTGCTCTAAAAAGGATGGGCTTCAAGGAGTAGAATTCATATTAAATCAGGTTAATGATCACAAGAATCACATTTCTGCTACTATCTCACCGAAATTTAAATAAAAACACAACTTTAAAAATCTCACTTTTTTTTCTCTGTTTTCTCTTTCCCTTCTATAGCAAATGATACCAAGACTTCTATCATTCCTTTATCTTTTGTTTTTATTTTCCTTGTCTTGTAGCTTTAAATGTGCTTTCCCAGACACACCAGCACTGGGAGAAATAAAAGGAAAAACAGATACAGAAAATTTAAATAAAAATGAAATCTTGCAAAATAACGTTTGAATTATGGTACTGCGAAAAAAAAAAAGTACATTCCTAAGGTTCTATTCTGTGACTGCCACCTGTGACTGCTGAATAGAATATTAATTTCAGTCTTAAATGCAGAGATTAAATAGGATCTTCTCATACAGCTAACATGCAAACCTGGCTAAATCTTAATAACTGAGTTGTCTATGCTTTTGTCATATGCATGTCTGTGTCATGCAATATAAGCCAATGTTTCTATCTGTTTTCCCCTACCTGACCTCTTGTAAATGACCATTTTATTTTGGAAAGCAAATATCAAAGCATACCAATCTCATAACCTCTAAAAATACAGTAATTACTCTAGTGACATCCAACAAAACCCAATCTCAGTTTCATACCAAACAAAAGCTAAAACAGGTAGTTAGACTGTGAGTAGACTGTGAGTTAATGTTATTTCCACGTGTCTGAAATACAGCTTTTCAGAATGAAAATTACTGTCTTTCTGATTTTGCTTACGAATTAAGCAAAGGAAGAAGGAACTAAGAGAGGAAAGGTGAAAGCTTCCCAGATTTTGTCAAAGTTCTCAGCTAAGTTTTTCAAATCCAGAGGTTTTAAACACAGAAGGTTTTTAAACACAGAGGCAAGCCTCAGAATATCTGGGTGCCCAGTGACTCAGGCAAACCTAAATTTCCAGTCCACCAAAGATTTGCACCTAAAGATCACTTCTTTAAAGACAGAACTGAAACCAAGGAACTACTTAAATGTATATTTCAATGTGTCTGCACTCTGAAAATGAAAAAAATCGTATACCTATATTCACATTCACAACAACACCCTTTTGCATATCAACCAAAATCTGTAATGATTGCAGTCCTGGTGATAACAATTGCACTAACATCTGAATAGCTTAATAAGAAAAAGCAATTTTACATTCCCAGAGTACATAGGTTTTCTTTCTTTTTTTTTAAAGATGAATTATAAATTGGAATTACTGTAATTTTTTTGAAAAGGGTAGACATTTGACAGGAATGTTAATATAGGGTGCAATGTTGAGATTTAGAGCTGTACAAAAGAGAAGTGAAAATAGAGCACAAAATTGGAGTGGGCTACATTCTGACAGAAAACAGAGAAGCAGCTGCAACAAATCAGTAGCATACTATCATCTATATAACAGCTTTCTGGGACACTGAGGCAGAGAAACAGAAGTGTTAATTTATTACTTTACTTTTTGTCCAATGTATTCATTGCCACTTGTCAGTGTATAGCCTGAGCCTGCATTTCCTTCTTGGTTTTTTGTTTGGTTGGTTTTTGGGGGTTTTTTTGCATTCTGCTGCTGGATACAGTATTGACTCAGTTTACAGCTATTTAGCTTACTTTGTTATTGGATGAGAAACACTTGGGTGTAAACAACATCAAGGTAACAATATGAATTACTGTAATAATTACTCTGGTGTTTGGAAAGACAACAGGAAGTAATCACCCATTTTTGCATTGATGTAATGTTGTACAAAGCACTATAGATATCACTGTAATTTGGCACATGTTAAATTACCCAAAAATGCAGTTCTAACGTGCATCTGCTTTCACTGAAAATAAACAAATAGGAAACAGGCACAGAAAAGGAGTGTGCACTTGCCTTGCTAAAGAGTCTAAGTAAATAACTGAGCACAAAAAAAATAGTGAGGCTAAAGCAAAGGACAGAAGCTGTTCCAGGTAATTGATGCATTCTTTCCTATTACAGCAAAAGCACAGCTGCTGAAAGGAGTAACTCTGAATGCAAAAACAAAATTGCATTGGACTATTCTGATGCTGTTGAATATGCAGGAAGCTGACAGCCTGGAATAGTTACCAAGGTAAAGTCATGCTCCACTCTCTGGAGGTCAAGGAATAGTGAACCTATACCTGCACCTTAGCTTCTCCAGTTACTTAAGTTGTTTTGAAGATTTATAGACCCTTGTGTTTTGCCACATACGTAAAAAAGCAAGTTTGTAACTCCCACTCACCCCTCAAAAAACACTGATTTGAAAGAAAGTTGATTCCATAACAATACAGAAAGCTGTCCCACCTTCTCCATGCAATTGTTTATAGCTGCAGTGAAGGACTCCACACTCACAAGACAGTGGGCTTCCATTACTATTTCAGTGTCATTAAGGCCTTATGATCCTTAAAGTTCATGCTGTGTCTTCAAGTGTCCTTACCTTTGTGATCTAAAGCTGCCAGGACAGGCTTGGTGAAGGATAATGAGTATCAGAAGCAACCAAAAAAAAAAAAAAATTAAAAAAATCATCTTTCTACTCTGGCCTTCATCAATCATTCATAACCACTGCAGCTACTTCCAGCTTTCTGCTTTACAGCAGCACATCCCAGAAAGCCATGTCTTGTGTCTTGATGTAACAGGAGGTCCTGCAGATGAAATCAAAGCACAGTGGGACCAAAAGTGCTCACTGATGTGCAATCTTCCAGCTCAGAAAAAGTATTTCTTTCTTCATGACAATTGCATTCACTCACAATACAAAGGGTCATAGCCCTTTCTGAGCACCAATTTCTGCTAAATAATGTTTCTTCATCATTTAAGCTTTGGACCCTTTGCTGCCTCAGGCAAACTAGGAAATGAGACTTCTTATTTCTCTTTTACTAATTTGTTCCTGGTTAACAGTTTAAAACAGAGAAACCACATTTGCCTCAAGCTTTCATTAAGTAAACATTTCTTCAACTCTTAGGTCTCCTTGCATGTGTTAGGGTTTTTTTAACTTTGTCTTGATTTTTTGCTTTGTTTCATTTTGCTCAACAGTATTTTTTTCCTCTTTAAATTTATGTTACTCTGGTATTTATCTTGCATTTTTTCCCATCTAATAATTTCCCTCTTTCCCTGTACAGCTTGCTTTCAGTCTCCTCCCTGTTCCTGTTAGCCTCCCACATTAATCACCTCTTCCCTCTACATTTTTGTCAATTCCTGTCAGGAGCCTGTAGACAATCCCCAACAAATCCCCACACCTACCAACAACCTCTCTAGCTCTTGTCTCTTCCCCACATGCACACACCCATGTGCACATCCACACACACATACAAGGATTCTTTGGAAGCAGCCACTGTTTATTTTGACAGAACAATTTACCTTCCCCACACAGGTGTGATACATCATGTGTATCTTTCCTCCTCAAAAGTATAAAAATGGGCATGTAGAGAGGAACAGCAAATGTTTTGTTGTTTTTCTAGAAAGACAAAATCATTAACTGTATTTTTCAGCTTCATTTGCTGGTCAGCGTTGGACTAAAGGCGTACACGTGAGTAACAACTGGAGAATTAGGGAAAAGAAGTATATTGCCAGATGATGTATAACTGCCTACTTATTGAGAGTGAGTAAAGTGGAGACATTTCAGACAACAGTAGGCTACCATGAAGGAGACAGAGGCAAGCTGCTCCTTCAGGAGAAGACTTCATGGCTGATTTCCTGAGTTCGTGCGTGTGTGCGCTCCGTTATCCCACCGTTGCACACCCTGTACACCATTAAGGTCAGCACTTCTATCTCCAGCACAAACAGGTTACAATCCAGCTGTGGAGACTGCTGCCTAGAAAACTAGCAGCAGCAACCCTGCAGGTGACTGCCTGGTTTTGTTCTGCAGTTCCCAGTGCCACTACCATTTTAGAAAGTCTTCCATGAAGAGGCAACTTTTGTTTGCCCACAGAAGTGTCCTCTCTTTTGTTTGTAGGATTAATCTGAGGTAAATAAGTTACTTGGGTGTTTCTCTACCTTTACTTTTCCAGGCTTACATGAAACTGAGATACATGCCTCCAATTACCTTAGCAGTGTCATTTGTTTTGATGAAGTGTAATAGAAGTTATTTTGATGAAAGAGAGTGAACCATATTAAAACTGGACAATTTGGTCTTAGCTATGACAGGTTTCAGTATGTCATGCAGAATAAAAATAATTGGAAGTGGAAACAGATCTATTTCTCCCTTCCACAGTTTGATGGACACAGAGATGTCCAATTGATCTTCTAGCTTAAAAAACTGTATAGAGGACAAGTAAACTGTCAATCATAGTGTCATTTATCTCTGTCCCCTCTAAACATGCCGTGCAATGCTACAAACAGTTGTGCAAGATAATTCCTTCATCCAAGCCTGCCAGGCCAATTAAGGAATCTTGTGGATGGATAAAGGGATGGATAAAGTTCCCTTTTTTCCTTACAGTAGAATGTTGTGTAATTATACCAGGTGTTCAAAAACTCTTATGTGTATGTTTTAGGAGACCAAAGAGAAACAGTATGTTTTTATGGCACTACTTTAGCACAAAAATACCAGTTTCTCTGTGTTTATTTAGCTGTAATTTAACCTGTTCTTAAGGATATATTTTCAGTGAATAATTCCTTAACAGCAAGTCACCTACACTACAGAAAAAAGTTTTGCTGAATATAAAAAAAAAAGGTTTCTGATTTTATGTGAGTATAAAACAACAGAGCAATTTCTATTCTAATTAAAAGTATGTGCCTCTTACCCCTGAGGTACAAAATTTTAGTCAGTCTGTTTCCTAACCCACATTTGTAAAAGGTGTCTTGGGAAATCAGATGCCTGAATTTTAGATCTTTGACCTGAAAGGATCTGATTGTCAGAAACTGCTCTGAATCTTTTCCCTGAAAAGTCTTCTAGCAAAAGAAACAAAGAAAATTCCAAAGTTTGTTTTTTTCCAACTTTTTGATGCAGTTGGTAGAATATCGGAAAGAAGAGTATGAGCAGATACTTCTGTTCTACAGCTGGAATAGAAAAAGAGCAAATATCCATGATGGTGATGCTGAGGAGCAGGAAGACCTATCTACTTGTTGCTAAAAGAAAAGTATTTTCAAACTGGCAGCTTGAAAATCTTTAGCCAAGAGCCTTAAACAAAGTAGTTTAGGAGACTGCTGAATATTTTTGATACTAATGATACTTTTTAACAAATCTTGCAAAATTAAAAACCTTCCAAAGACAGCCTTGTGCTGCCACCACCATCCTAATATATTCAACTTACAAAACCATGGGGAATTATAGGCAGATCAGCCTGACAATTATCCCCCATAAATTAGTGGAACTACTAGTATATAATGAAATTCTTGAAGATAAAGTAATTTTGAGTTAATTATCCAGATGACTGGAAGGATGGTAGCTGAGGTGTATAAAAGAGTGGAAAAGAGAATTTAAAGAGAGATCAGCTACTGACTGTGTCTTTCAGGTTAAGACCTAGAGGCATCTAATGAAACTAGAAAGAAGAAAAGTCACCTAAAAAATGAAGTGGTTCTTAACAACACTTTAGTTAAGTGAGATAACTTCTTAACTTAAAGATTTTTGTGGGTGGTGTGTTTATATATGTCCAAAAAAAAGCACTAGGCAAGTTCAGGGGAGGGGGAAAAAAGCCAGGAAACTCAGATATAAAAATGATATCTTTAGCTCTCTAAGTTTCAAATTGCTAAAAATGTCCAGAATATTCCAGAAAAAAATGCTGTTTGTCTTAAGCATAAGATACTTGATTTTGTCCCAGTCACACATTAATGAGCTAGAGGCATCTTTTCTATGGTCTTTTTCATCATTCTCTAACTATCAATCACCTTGTGAAATACTTGTAATCTAGGAAAATTACAGACAACACCTAATACTTCAAAAATTACTGTGTGAACAGAATGTGAAATATTCAGAAGTCTTCATAAATGAATGTTTAGCATGGGTGAAAAAAGGAAAATGCTTCTGTTCACATATATATATTTATATACTGAAAAGGCAGATTCTCACAGCCAACATGGCGAGTACCTTTTTGAGAGCTGGCTAGCATTTGGAGTCGTATTAAAAAAAAAAATCTTTATATCTCCTCCAAAAGGGGAGCTGCCTCTGGCCTTGGAATTTGTGGATTGATGAGTCTTACTGCTCATCCTTTCCAGTCTGGGACTTTAATAAGATGAAGGTTGACAGACTACCTCATATGCCTATGACACTGCCTATAAAAGACAAGAATTACTGTCAGTTTTCTGCATCACAGTTTAGCACTGTCATATTCTTGGGTAAAGCTTTTACATAGGGATGCTGAAGTTCACCTGGGTGGAATGGAGGATTTGTTCTGGCTGAAGAACAATAAATTGGCCAAAGCTAGCAGCAGTTTATTGAAAGGGATGAACTACTGCAACTAGGTTTTTTTAAAATTGTTGTATCTGATCTGGCCTTTTCACATATTTACAGTCTCTTTGGCTATACTTCACTGCACAGAAAGGAATCCCAGTCTCCAAAGGTGAAGGAATAATTCTTATCCATATGCCAAACACAGGGAGGGTAGTGGTCCAGGGACCCTGTATTCTGATTTCCTCCAAAGAGAAAACAGGGCCGTGTGAACCTGTCACATGAAATGGACAGATTTAGGCAAAAGCAACCTTGGTGTCAGGAAGAAATTCCCCTGTAAAAGTGTGATCAGTGTAGAGCACAACTTGGAGATTCAGCACCTGCTCTGCAGGCAGAAATCATCCCCGTAGACATGACCTAAGCAAGCTCCTGCCAAGACACATATCTTGGTGACACCAAAACCTCTGTGCTCTCTGCTGTCTCAGTGTTCTAAGGAACAAACTGCTTAAGTCTAATTAAGATCTCCCAACTCTGGTAATATGAACCACAAAGGCCTGTGATGTAAAAGAGACTAAATTAGATCTGATTCTCTATTTCCGATCTGAAACTCTATGAAAATTTAAAAAACTTTACAAACTCCAAATAACAACGGTGTGTGTCAATAGCCTGTGTTCTGAGACATGGTTCCCTGTTTTCATTTTAGTTCTGCAATGTCAGCTTTACTGAGTTTTATCTGTGGAGCTTGCCTTTGATACTCTGGCCTTGTTTTAAATAGTGGCAGAGAAAAATATGTATAAGACTCTAGATGGACTGACAGTGAAACTGCATTTTCAATAAAATAATAATAATAATTTAAAATTACCTATGTTTTTATGCTTAAAGGTTTGATCTTAGCACAGTGTATAGATTTGGAATCTTTATATAATGGCTTTAGGCCTCGTGGGTAGCTGGGAATTTTTTTCTTTTTTTAGCCTTTCTTACAGCTCCTACTATGACAAATTAGAAAGCTGGAAGTGGGTGTTATCTGCTTAACTCAGAAACATTCACAGAAATGCAAAGTATTAGGTAGCCTTTACAGAAACACTCAGTGAAGCCTTTGCAGCTGAATGCCTTTTAAATACATGTCACATGAATATTCAGTCAGATATGCAAATTTAGGGTTTCTGTTACTTTAGAAGATTGATTTGTTATTTGAGATCAAGGCATAGATCACACGAAAAGCATATCAAAATATCAGACATTTTATAATATTCTTGTACAGAATATATTGCAGGTAGACTTGTTTTCTATTCCTCTTGGCAGTTTGCTTTCTCTCTATAGGGAAATAAAACCTAAATTCCTTTTAGCTTTGTCACTCCATATGCTTTGATAAAGTGCTTCATCACTGAGGCTTTACAAATAACCTGAAAAGGAGGTTTTGATACTGTAATACCAAATCTATGCAGTGTCTAGCATCTCAAAATTAGTTATATATTGCAGATAAACGCAGCTAAAAGATTTGGAAAGTCAAACAGATTCAAGATAACTCTCTATTTCACAAGTAGCTAACTGGCTCTGTAATACATTCATGCCAGTGAGAGAATGGGAAGAATTGCTACCCTATTTCAGGTACTATTTCAAAGCAGGTTATTCACCAATTTCTTTAGGTGTATTTTAAGAAAAATCTTTTGAATGTTACTCCTGAAACTCACTCAGAGATAAAAATTAAATTTACTGGTTGGAGGGCTTTAGACAAAGATCGAAAGAAAGCAATTACTGACCACGGGAAGAACTCTTGGTTAGTGGAGAGGAGACATGTAAAGTTCTGCAACTCTCCTGCTATACATTTCAGGATACTGATACATCAGATAATTAAATCCAAATTGCCAGGTGTCCCAAACTTAAGCCAAAATCTCTCTGCTTCCAAGAAGACCTAGGACTCTTCACCTTCACTTTCTCACTCTTACTGCCTCTTGCCTCCCCCTCTCCAAAAGGATGCACACACCAGTCCTATGCACTGGGCAGTTTTACCTGCCTGGGTGAGGATACAGTCTTCTGCACATATTCTACAAAGTACTTCTTTCCATGTGGATTCTCTGGGAATGGCTGTTAGACATGTTGCTTCCATTCAAAATTATGAGTGGGCAGGACACCCAACTGTTTGGCCTCTGTATAATCCCATTACGGAATGGAGGATAAAAGTACTTTTTTTTTTATTTCTCCCTCCTTCCCAGAAGAAGAAAATCTCAGCTCAGTTTTGTCATTCTTTAGTATTCTTTGTTCCACTGTTACTCTAAGGGATTAAAAGTCCCTCAGTAGCACTCCTTTTTTTGTCAGCAATATCACTTGGCACAACAAAAGATGTCAGTTCTCCCTAAAAGCTCTACCTTATCTATGCTTAAACCACTACATTTACAAAACTACTTTTAAAAGTTGAAAATGCAATATAGGCCAGCCAGGTTTATCTAGAGCAGGGTTTGGATGTTGGCAGCAGTGCAGACAATAGGATTGCAATGACCCAAGTTTCCCAAGTTTAAGGGAAGGGTACCTCTCTCACAGCTATTTGGCTTGGCTATAGAATTTATTTGTAAGTTCCAGTAGTAGTGATAAAGTTAATCTTCTTTGTCACAAATCAGCCAAGGCTCTAAAGAAGCTCAGCACCAGACCACACAATCCAAGTAAACTTTAGTTTTAGGTGCATAAGTTCCCAAAACTCTGCTGTGACTAAGATGACTGTGACTATATATCTGCCTTTTTCCTTTGGAATCTGTGATGCTTTCTCTACAGGCTCTTGTGCAAATGAATGGTGCTGCTGGAACTATTTGTTTCATTTAGGAAACTCTCCTTAATTTCCTTCCATGTTAAGAGGCTGATATTCCAAAAGAACAAACTGCAGAAGAGATGTGATTTGCAGCTGCAGTTATCTGTTAGGCAGGCAGCAAGCTCATCAATGATAATAAGCAAACAGGAACTAAAGATCAGGAAAAAAACCCATGAGAAATGAGGAGAAGAGTAACTTCTTGAAGAGCAATAAAATAACAGAAGGGAATCTTCTAACTAGCAGCAGAAAAATAGGAGGAATTCTGGAGTATTCTGTTATCACAACTTTTTACATTTACTTATTTTATGTAGTAAATATGTGACAAATAGTTATATTGATATAATTTACATTTTATATTAAGTATAAGTATATATATTTGTTATTTCTCTACCACCAAAAAGATATTAGGAATTTGTTTTATGACCCATAAAGGACATCTGCCAATAGTAAAATGATCCTCAGAGAGTCAAGATTTTAACAATTTTACCAACTAAGCAGTTTGGTGGCTGCTCAGTTTCTGTTTCAGTGATATGACACATGGAGAATCATACAAAATGTGTCTGACAGGAAGATTCTCTCTCCAGAAGTAAGGGATTTTACAGAGCATGCCATGTGTGACCATGACATTGATGAAAGGAAGCTCTCCATACTGATGAACCCCAGGTACAGCACTGGAAAAGTTGGATGGCCATTTTACCTTATGCAGCTATCAAACATTATACATGTAATTTTTATTATGATAAAATAATAATTTTATTATGATCAATTCCCAGTCCATTGCAGATGGACTCTATTTAATGGTCAGTTTCCTACTGTCATCATCTTTGCTGCCACCGTGGAAAATGTAATGATAATTCCATCGCAGAGCATTGCTGCACGTAGATCAGATTATCTGGGTCAATGTAATTGTTATTACTGTGTCAATGGTATTGGCCTAAGGCACCATTGATTTAAAATAAATCTCCTTGTTGTTTAATTATAGTGTAAATAATGAGATTAGCTCGGTTGGTCAGAGCATGGTGCTAATAAATGCCAAGGTGGAGAGTTCGATCCCTGCGTAGGACATTCACTCAGGAGCTGGATTTGGTGCTCCTTGTGGGCCCCTTCCAACTCAGAACATTCTGTGATATTGTGAAGCACCAACAGCTTTATGTACAGATTTGTTCTTCTTATCTAAACAGATTCTCAGCATGGCTTCTAATTATGTGATTTATCAATTTTAATAAAGACTCAAACAAAAAACTCTGTGTAAACCAAATGTAGAGAATTAATCATAGGTTTATGCAGTTGTCCTAGACTGCATTATGGGAAAACAGAAAAAGAAGAGAACATTACAAATATGAACTCTTAAAGGGTTACATGTTGTATAGATCAGTCAATGATAAATATACATTTTAGTTGGAGCATATACAATACAGAAAGAATAGTAAGATAGTTCCCTTTTAATTGAAAGAGATTATTATAAAGTTTAGGTTAGAAAATAATTTTACAACATTTTTGGGAGCTTTTTTCTTCCTTTTGTTTTAGTCTGTCCATGTACCAGAGGAAGGCACTTTTCAATTACACCTGAGGCCAAGGGTTAAAAATTAACAAAACCTAAACATAGAGTATTTTTACAGAGGTAAATTCAGGCAGATGTAGGTTTTTTTGCTAAAACCTACAAATTTCACATTACATTGGATATCCAGTGTAATGTGCTAATGCTTGTTAAGTCAACAAAGGGATCTCTCTGAAATAAATGTATTATACTAAGACTGGGAGAAGTCTAGCTGTAGCTTACAAAGCACAAAGACATTTCCCAAAGTATCAAGTACAACTATAAAAACTAATCTATGAAGTAAATAATTTGCAGATCAAAGATATGTTGAAAGTCTTCATTAATGTTGCAAAGTCTAGCTGTTGGCATTTAGGGAAGGTCTGAATCAGAGTTTAATACACAACTGTTTAACTGAAGATCACATTTTCCATAAATGCAAATTAGGCATTTCTGAGACATATATCTGGGCATACTCTGATGAGAGTACTATTTACTGGTTACACAGTAAATATTCAAGATTAATTTCTTTCCTTGTGTCTTTTGAAATCTTCATTCTTTTTAATGGAGTTCATTTTGTTTGGTTTAATGGTACACCAAAGTAATTATTAGTTGGTACTTCCTGCCTCATGAGCCTTGTATTTACAACCCATTCCTCTTTGAATTTTGGCAATGTCAAATCATGGTAATAGAACTGTCTGTTCTGAGGTCTAGACTTTGGAATTATTTCTTTCTTTTCATGTTAAATACGGTTAAAGTTATTAAATAGTTATGGGCTTCATCTTTGCATTCATTATTCCCCTTTTGTAACCATCTTGTACTCATATCTAAGAGTCATTAAGTATCACTACTTAACAGAACACTAAACTTTTCTTCAGTGGAAGGTGTATGTAATCAAACTCCTGTCAATGACAGAGGCAAGCATGCATTTGTTGTGACATCTGGATTATTAGATTCAGTAATTTTTAAACACCTAGTTTCACAACAAAGTGAAATATCCCAATGCATCGATACCAATTTTGCTATTAGTTTTCAATATTTTTTTATAAATCCCACCAGCCTCAGGAAGGGCTTTTCTTATAAGCTCCCTTATCTATACTCCAATTCTGGTCCTTCTTTATGGGACAACATTGATTAAAGTCCTCAGAACCACATCATTATGTCACTGCAGATTAAATTCTTCATCTGCTTTGCCATCTCAAAAATTCTCCCAGCTGATAAGAAATAAAACAACTCATCTGGAAAAGCCAGCTAAACAAAACTGAATCACTCCATTATTACAGATACCTTCATCTTCTGGCTCCTCATCTGCTCTGTCTCAATATTTGTTTAGAAATTTACTGGAGTGGAAACTAAAATTTAGTTCAACTATAAAGGATAGAGTCTTGATTAGCCTGAAGATGTCTGAGTGTCTCATCAACGTAACCAGTAAAACAGAAGAAATGAGACCTACCTTGGGAGCAAAATAACAGGTCATGAAGAAACTTTCCTACTGGTGTCAGAGTAGTTCAGGATCTCTTTATCACAGATATCTGAAAAACAAAGATTTAGAGTGAAATTGTGGCTCCAATGAAGTCCATGCTTTATTTTTTTGCAATCTTATTTTGGTAATAGTATAACTTATGGAACATCTGTGTATAAAATTAACTATAGAAAATAGCATATAATTTTCTCTTTCTCTGTTCTGCAAGGGCTTTATTATTGTATTTACAAGCAGTATGACAGAATGCTCTTGTTTTCATCCTTGGTTTTGTAAAGGAGCTATTTCTTTTTCCTTTCAAGCTTGTGAATCTGATAGCTGTGTGTCAGTTTCGTAAACTTGACAGATGTGTTCTGTTAAGGGAGGAGATCAAAGGGAAAGCTGGTGGGCCTCAAAGTTTTGGCTGTGACAGGATGAACTCATCACTCGAGGACTGTGCTGACAAGTGTTGCTGCCAGGGCACAGCGAGAGCCAGCTGCTTGCTTAGGGATGGGGGGCCAGGAGCTGGGGGGAGCCCCGTGCTGGCTGTGCTCTCACAGACAGACAGCATCCCCAGGGTCTGAGCATGGCAGGCAGCACACAGTGCTGGTTAGGGGGCCTGCCATCAGCCCTGGACATGGCAGTGAACCAAGCCCAGATAAATTCCTGGTGATGGGACAAGAGACGGGGCCAGGCAAAGGTCCTCACCTCAGGCAAGCTCTGCGTGGGGCTTGTGGGAGTTCCCAGGTGAGGCTGGTCAAAGAGCCCATTAGTGCTCATCAGTGAAATCAGGCCCCACAAAGAGCCATTTGCTTTTAATCCTTTTCTCTGGTTCCTTTCTTCCTTCCTTTTGCTACCAGCTGCCAACCTAACAAGGTGAACACAGGTTCCCTCATTCCTCTTGTGAATGGCATCTTGCATACACATCTCTGAACAACACTTCAGAGGATAAAATGCTGAAAGTCTTCTTCACTCTTCAGGGGAAAACAATTAAATGCTCTATTGCATATGCTGAGTTCTCAAGTGGCCCCCTAAACAATGTTCTCTTAAACAGAGCTCCACCTGTCTGACTCTACAAATCAGCACCCTTTTTGCATTCATATCTTTTGGACTTCAACACATACAATTCTGAAAACAAAGTGCTAGTTTACTTGCACAGCCACACGCCACAGAGGAAAATTTTGGACAGCACTGAACAAAGAGGAAATTTTGTTCAGTGGAGATGGGATTTCATACTTACTTTTTCACTGTGCTAACAGGTTTATCCTTGAATGTCGCAGATGCATTTGGAAAGACTGATCAACCTTGGGAGCTGAAATAAATGCACAACAGTAACAGAAACTTTTGCATTTCAAAGGGGGTTCTCGAGACCAAGTTGGTTACTGAGAAATATAACAGGGACTCTTTCCTTGTTCTTTTAACTAGCTTAATACAATGCTTTTGAGATTAATTTCTCTCTTACTTACACTCCGTGTATTTGTCAGTCAAATTTGCTCAGTTATTAACCATTCATTTGCTATTTTGTAACTTATTACATTAACTAATTTTACAAGAGAGCATGCAGGGATTCTTCCTTCTCTGTTCAAATAAGGCATAAAACTTTATGCTAATCCCCACAAGTCATGCTGAACTTGACAGGAATATTTATCATGTGACCTAAAAATGTATCTACAAAATTTTCAGTTAGCAATATTCTTCATTAGCTTACTTCTGTATTTTATTTCTTTTTTACTGTTTCATCAGCATGTACTGATATGGCATTTGTGATCCATACAGTTTACATTGCAGAGTTAATCAGGTCAAAATAAAATTAGTAGAAGTTGGTCAGATATTTTCATGACAACATACCGGGTGAAAAGTTTTAAAGAATGCCACGTAATCATAATGAAACAATCTTGCCTCAACACATGATAGTCCATTTTATTGAAAAGTGGCACAGAAAATCCATTTAATATTATCATCATGTTATTAGAAGCATCTTGAAAAGTAAATAGTTATTGAATTTATCAGTTGGAAAAATATAAATGAATATAATGTTCTTAGCCTGTGAATGTGAAAACAAAATACTGGTTTTGTCTCACTTAAACCAATATATGCTACTGAAGTTGGACTAAAACCAAAATGTGACATAGTGCTTTTCAGTGACATTTAAGAGCTTTTTGACAAAAAGAATGCTTCTTCTAAAAGAATCTGGGTACTTTGCCACATATATCTCATTAACTTTCAATGGGATTTTTGGAAAATTAGGTCACTAAGTTACCACTATAAGAAGTATTAATGTAATACTTTCCAACATTTTCATATAGCTTAACCCCAATACTTGAATGCCTAAAGGTACATTCATAAATCATCAGTTTCTTGATTTTCCATTCTAGAATTTAATTGAAGCTCGGATTGACCCCAGAACTTCTAAAAAATACCGCCTGTGTTTACTTAGCACTCTGTATCTCAAAAGAAAGCTTAAAACAGGTGTCCCAAACAGGCAACATTGGTTTTGTTTAGCTAATTTAATAGTTTGTTGTCACCAAATATTTAAATATTTTTTCTTTGATTTTGCCAACATACCAACTGTTGAACAAAATACTGGGAAGCAGAATGTGCACACTATTAGCATCTTGGATCCAAGTGGATTTAAGGCCAAATATAATTGAAATCAAAATTCTTCATTTCTTTCCCCTCATCAAGGACTCTTCCCTGCTTACTCAGGTAAGTCAGTGCTATCTGTAAGAATCTTTCTGGCACACAGAAATCTTACAAATGCATGTGGAAAACTAGTCACTGAAACTATTCTATGGAAACTAATAGAAAAGTGCAAAACATCATTACACAAACAGGAGAGTCAAATAATTAAAAATACCCTCAAATAAAAATGAAATTATTGTAGAAATGAAAACTTCCATTTATATAGCACAGACTGACAAAAATACTGAGCAACTTGTGACTGGGGAGAAAAGATCAAAGATCCTTGTGAGACACCACTTTTAGCAAACGAGTCATTCATCCCAAGGAAATTTTGAACACATTAGATTGCTATGCTTGAAATGGTATTTATACATCTTCTGTTTAATGTGTTTAAAATACAGTTTAGCTAATTACACTTTTCCCTACTGGAAAAATCATCTATGGATGTTCCTAAAATCATTTATGGATACTGGTTCCCACAAAAATATAGATATTAACTGAAATATCTTAATTTGTGGTATTTTCTGCTGACCTGGCTGTTATAATTCCATAAGCCAGTTTTGTCCACATTTGGTTTCTTTGGTCAGTTTTTCCCTATTTAAAAATCTTTAGACAGTGAGAGAGGAGTTTGTTGCAACAAACCCCCTTCAAATGGAAACAGAAGTCTATCCCAGCCACTGCAGCAGTTCAGTCTCATTATTTTAATCATTTACAGATGGAAAGGAAAAGGGCTGCTTCCACTGGCTCCAGCTGGCAAGCTGTCTGTCATCTTAATGGATGGGAATTCCAACTCTTGGGACACCCGTGGCCATGCTTGAGTCCATCCCCCTCAGCACAACATTCAACAAGAGCACTTTTTATGAAACCTGTTTGAATGAACTATCAAGCCTGATCTTCAGGGTTAATAGCTATTTACCTCATTAAAGGGCTTAGAAAATTTTTTTAAGGCTTTCTATGGTTATTAGCTTTTTGTTTTGGTTTGGGTTTTTTCGCCTTTTTTTTTTTTTTGCCTTCCATTAGTTACCAGTTTCCATCATAAAGAGTGATTCTTGTTTTAAAGCAGTGACAGGACTAAATTAAATCGTGGACCTAACTATCATCCTCTCAAAATTTATCAAAGGATCTATCCCTAGAATGGGGATCTCTCACGCAGAGTTACAGCAAAGGTACAACTCACTGGAGCTCAGTGGTTCTGCCCTCCCTTTTGGGAAACTGCACCAACCCCCAAAAATTTGGTCAAAAACATGACAAAATACATGACATATTCATCTGGCTTTATGTTCTACTAGATTTGGAAAACAGAGGGGAGAGGAATTTGTGATAAAGATATTTTTGGCAGCCCAAACAGGAAGTTTGGAACTTGTTGAACTAAAATTGCATTATTTGTGTAAAGTCTAGTAATTTATGCATACTTCATATAAATAATTTGGGGAGAGTCATACATTAAGAGAACTCAGAAAAGTCTAGCTAAAATAAACATTGCTTTAGAAGACAGAAATCAGTTTTAAAAAGAACAAAAGAAAAAAACCCAAAAGAACTGGGAATGGGAAAAAAAAGGAGTAGAAGACATGGCTGTAATGACCTATATTCATAAAGCACACACTTTGCAAGTGAGTGATAACTGAAAAATAATTGGTTTTGTAATATCTACACCTCAACGGTAGGTAGCTGAGGTAGCTGATCCATGCTGTGAAGGAGACTGCAATTGTAAATCAGATTCCAGTTTCCAGCTGCCAATAAATCAGATAATTTACAAGCATTTAAGCCTGACATTTTTGTTTTGCACATGTACATGACCACATTCCATTTTTAGATCATTCAGTAGATCATTTGCAAGTGAATTTAGGGGTGATAATGGAGCTTCATAAAACAAACATTTACACTAATTTAAATGACATTAAAATATTTTTATTCATCCCACTTGCCATAGCTTTTGTTTTACAAATTTCCTCTGTGCATTTGCATTCCTAAGATTAATAAAATTAATATTTTTTGAAAATTGCAGTGTCCCTGTAATTACCTTGGATACAAATTCCACACATTTCATTGCCTTCATTAAGCCTGTAGTCATATGTGGCTCAGAAGATTAGTAATTAAGTGGTTAATGGACAGTTTACTCTACTTTTACAGGCTGCCTTCAAATTTTTTTTACCAACCCCTCATAGCTTCTTCAAGCAATTGTAGCCTTTGTATGCTGACTGATAGATCACTTCTTCCCTGGCTGAAGGAGTCACCCACATTGAGTTTCAGAAAACTCACAGTCTTATAAATCAGCACCAAAATGCACAGGAATTAGTTTATTTCATTGAAAAGCTTCCTTTCTAATTAAATGTTGCTGCCTATAGTAATGAAAACTGTGAATCTGTAAATCATATTGTGGCTATTAACAGTTAATGAAGTACAACACTTCTATTCCCTACAGTATTAAGATAAAAGAGTATGTAGATTAAATAAAGATTCAGCCTAGATTCCTAGCAGGTAGCCCACAAGTTCTTAAGTTTACCAGCACTTTTGAAAAAAGGATGTCATGTGTTTGTGGGAAGCCAGAAACAGGTAAAACAGAAAACTGTAAATTTTTCTTGTGCTCTTCCCTCAAACCAGGGATCCAAAAAAATTACATATTACTCCAGTAGGTCATATGACATAACAAGATTCAGAGACACACCCGGTTTCTGCTTCACACTCTGATGACCAAATCCAGATTTTTCCTACTCAGTTCAAGTTGTCTTCTTTTGAAGACAACTAAATAAAAATCTCTCCGAAGCATAGAAGACATAAGACAAATACTGGCCTAGTTGGAGGGAATCTACCCATGCACCCAACATCTTCAATTTGTTGGTACAACCAAGAAGGGCAGGGGCCCAGCCCCTGCTCTAGTTTGTGCATGCCAAAGATGGGGAGAAGAATGGGACAGGACTTTCTGCTCACAACTCTTTATTGAGCATCCCACTAGAGACCAGATATTTTCTGTCTACACCTTCTCTGACAATGATTAGATGCATAAAACATTCTAAGTGACTTCAAATGTCCATATTCTTTTGATCTCTGGTTAGCTGTCAGTTAAGAACGCCCAGCCTACATCACTGGCAGATCAATAAAGGATGCAAAGAGCCAAGCATTTTGAATGGAGTGAGGCTTTGCTTTTGTTTTGACAGTCAGGATCCAAAACAGCTAAAGCTATTGAAGCTTTAGAATTTCATCAAATGCAAATTTTCAGCTTTGGTACACAAGAGGTTAACACTGTACTTCTTAGCTCTGGAGTGATATATGAAAATATACAGTCAGTGATTTCAGGAAAACCCATCTAAGCCCTGCATGTACATTTTTCACTTCACCAACCACTCTGGTGGTAGCCAGTAGATCTAATTTCATCAAGCTTGTGCTCCTGACAGCAGTCACATCAAATTAAAGAATCTTCCAGACTTAGCTGGCACCTTCATCTAAGCCTTTATATCAAATAATATGCCTGTTGCCTTCATCATGCAATCCTTAATTATGAGAAAATCAGCAGACTGCTGCTTGTGCCTGCAAAGAAAATGAGGAAAGAATAGTGTTCTTTCCAATGCACATGGCTGGACACCCTTCAGAGACATCTGATTGGATTGGCAGTAACAATGTTCCATTGATGTTCTTTTTTATATCTATAACTTAAGGCCCTTTTCCTAAAGAATTAGCTTATGCATGCACATATTAAAATCTGCTTTTTTTTTTTTTTCTTGGTGACAGAGATGCTAAAAATTTTAGTTCTGTTTTTTATACAGATGCTACATGGTGGGTAAGTATGATGTGCCCCAGGCCAAGTATATTTTGCTAAAAAAAAGATTAGGAGGATGAGTGAAGACCATTTACTACAGAAGCATGCTGAGCATAAGCCTCATGGGAGACTCACAAAATATCTTATCCAAGTCCCAGACAAAGGTGCACTAATTTCTTGAAGCCCAATACAAACCCCAAAGGGGATCAAGGTCAACACAGCAAACTAGGTGATCCATCAACAATCTAATGACGTTCCATTGACCCAGAAGAAAATCTAGAAGCAACACAGATACCTCTGGGTGTTGGAACAGTGTCTATCAATTGCTGGCCTCTGGGCCTTGTCATTACCTGACATCTCCACTGCTAAAACCATCCCTAGGAACCTTCTCATTTCTATAACCTGACCATTTAGGCTGGGTGCTAGTACCTAACACACTGTTCCACGCTATATTCCAGCAGAAAGCATCATAAATGGGATTTTGTTTCTTGTAACATCCTGCCTCTCATTACCAATGCAAAATATTTTAAAATAAGCTTCTTTGGAAATCACATTCTGATATTTGCCAAGCATTTCAGGAAACCTAGCCTGAGGGAATGTTTGAGGACTCTTGTCTGCCTTAGTTATAAAAGAGCCATACCCCAGTAACTTCACCAATAAGAAAGGATAATAATTAAATATTTTTTAAAATGGAAGAAAACTGTGCATAGACCAATTGACAGATATAGACAGATTGTCTATATCAGATATTTAATATTTTTTTGTTTACCTGATATCTCACTTGGACAGGGATCTTTTATACGTGCCCACAATATACTATCAATTACAAAAAAAAAGTAATCAAATTCATGCATAAAAGACATGTTTTGGAAATGTTTCTTGCTAATGGCTCTTTTCAATGATGTCCACTGGTGCAGTGAGGACAGCTGAAAAAGCAAGCAAGAAAACTGCACTGGAGAAATAAAAAGAAACTGCTGTAAGGATTATCAGTTTCTCACAGTCTGATGACTTTTCAGGGGGAGAGAAGCACACACTGTTACTGGCAAGAAATTAATATTAAAATATAAAATAAAAGGTACGTTATGTCAAGTCCCAGGACTGTGAAGTACTGTGAGTGTGAACTGTAAAAAGCACTCAGTTGTTGCAACTGTATTGAAATGTATACTATGCATTTCTTTTTGTTTATTGCCTCATGCCACAAATATTCCCTTATTCCAAAGCTCAGACACATGCAGGAAAATATATTTGTGCTGCAATCCAAATGGACTAATAAAAAACAACATTCAACCATTTGGAACTGAAATATTCATGAGATACTCAGGGAACAATGAAACTGAAGTGCTTCAGCTATCCTCAAGGAACAAGAGTCAAGAACACACAGGAGTAACTTGGAAGTGTCCTACTGTGCCTTCAAACTTTGCTCTTTATTCTTCTTCTGCCTTTTACTCTTCTTATTTCAAATCAAGCAGCTTCATTCCCATTTAGTAGATACCACTCCTGGCTACCCAGGTGGCTCACATCCACTTATTTAAATTTTAGCCTGTGTTAAATTGCTATGGAAGCAAAAGGAGACTGCTCTGCCTACCTGAGTGAACTCCCTTTGCCACAGTACAGTCCTACAGCCAGATGATGTATTTATGTGAGGGTGTGCATTTTCACATGAGTCCAAATAAATACTGAAATTCATTTTTAACATTTCCTAAAATGGAATCCTCAGTCTCAGGGAAAACTGCACATCCCTTGCTTGTTAGAATTAAATGATACAACTGCTGAGAATTAGCTCTAGCTCAAGCTTCTTGAGATATTTGTATTAGCTGACCACTTCCTACTTCAATGAAACATAGGACCCAAATAAGAAAAACAGTTTCCTAATTAAAATTGCAAGCAGTAAAACAAAATTCTCTTACACTGTTACTTAGAAATCTGGGTCAGTGCTATTCTTGCCAGGAACGGAATGGGTCTAGAAATAATGTGCAGTGGGGCCACCTATTTTAAACTACTGCAGCTCTGTGCCTCAGACCCTTACGACTGACATCCGTAGCTGAAGAGGATGTTATCTGTGCCTCTTCAGTATCTGCTGCTCTGGGCAAGCAGAAAAGTAAATTCACATGATTCTGTTTATAATTCTTTGCTCTTAGCATCTATGGAGCTCTCTGTAATGTTAAATATAACTGTCACCTTTCTCTTTTTTTTAATAGATGCCCTTTTTCAGAAGGGAAGGTGGAGCACTCCAGCAATAGCCCAGAAAAGGCCCCTGTTTCTCCCATTTCACAGATGTATTCAGTTAGCCCATACTTTTTCTCTCAGCCTTATACACAGAAAGGTATCTAAAAACTAAATAAAAAATAAAGCAGGTAATCAGCCTGCTAAGTCTGGAAGTAAGAAATATTTTAGGGAACTTTTCAAGGAGCCTTTGATCTATTCTGACCTTTTCAGATGATGTTCAAACTGCCAGGACTGCCTTTAATGTCTACACTACAACTTTCCCTTCCTTTTGGTGTAAGAGCCAGCACTGCCTACCCACAACTTTTCTTTACACACCCTGTAGGGCCAAAGGCTGCTCTGGCTGCAGCCAGCCTCCTCTCTCCCAGCTCCCCAAAGCTGTTTGTCAGCAGCTTTCTGCACCACCTCTCTGCATAACCATCTCTCCCAAAGTCCCAGTTAGGGCTTCTGCATCAACACCTAAACAATGTTTGAAGTCAGGAAACATTAACAGAATTCAAAACCACACCTCTAAACCCAAGACTGACTTTGAATTGTTTCAATTCTTGCCCACTAAAAGATATTTCAATAAGAAGAATAAAAAGATTTTATATGAATTATCGTCAATTCAACTGTTTTTTTTTCTGGATACAAGAAAATAAATAGTCTTGGTGGAGAGGAAACCATGCAAGTTTTTCATCTAGAAAACTAATTTTTCTATTGACTTGTTAAATGACAATTTTTGACATGTTCCTTGTGCTGATGGCCATTTTTTGCCAGCCTAAAATGTCTCTTTCCAGTTTCCTACAGTTTTCAAACCTTAAGCAATCTTCACATTGTATGTCCTGCTGAGAGAAGTCCCATGGATATAGGATACAGATACTAACAGAGGATTCAGAAACTGAAGAACTAAACAGTAGCTTCCCTAGATTTCTGTGCAACTTACTTTTGTATCAAGCTAGCAGCAGTACAGTTAACACAGGATCGTAACGCTTTTCCACCAAAGAAGCTCCGGTAAATTCATTTCTTTGATCCAGCTCACCCCACAAGCCCTCCATTTGCACAGCCTTAATCAGGAGCTCTTAAACATCTTTAGGGGCCATCCAAATTTCCAGATTACAAGCTTTAGGATAGTTTCTGGCTGGTGCGTTGTTCCACCCTGGCTCTTTTGCTGGATTTATAGTGTGTATTTTCTGAAGTGTTTAGGAATCCCTCTGGGACACTGAGTGTTTCACAGACATGAGAATGTGCCACCCTCTCCACTGAATGCTGGCTTCAAAGTTAAGCATGCAATACTTTTTGTTCCCACTTTCACAAGTGTTTGAGGAATGATATGAGAGAAAAACTATCATCTGTTTACCTTTTAGTCATTAAAAAAACCTTTATGTGTGTTTAGCATTTTCATTAACATAAGCACTAACAAGAGTTTGCTTTTGGGTTTTTTTTAACAAAACATTTACTGGAAAATAGTTTAAAAATTAAGAGTACTTCAAGTTGTCATATAGCAAAAAAAACGAAGAGCAACATAAACTAGTTTTTATTTGTGTTCTCTGAAGGCATTGTATGTAACAGAGAAGTAATAGATATTGTTTCATCTTTGTAAATCAACCATTAGTTTCGTCTATTGAAATTATTAATCTGCAGTCCTGTTTGATTCCAAATGTGACAAATAACTATTGTGTTTCCATGCCTATTAACAGAATTCTGAATCCAGCTCAGTTAAGTCTCCTCAGCTTTGTGGTTGCTATTAACAAACACGAGTATTTATATTAGAATTTTTATTTAAGGAATGGCATAACTGAAACTAGACATATAATTTAAATGTGAACTGTAAAAAATCTTATAATTTATTTGAACTATGTAGAAACTGACAAAAGAGAATTTATTTATAAAACTAGTGTAAGAAGGAACAAATAAATGAGAGAAAATTAAACTATAGTACTGTACTTTCAACAATTTTGATAATAATGCTTATCATCCTTTAAAATATCAACCTCTAAATTTCTTTTGTGCAATACCATTTTTTAGTTTATTACTTTGGTTGAAGAGCTGCTCAAAGCATTGGATTTCAATGCATAAACCTCTTGCTATGAAGAAATTAATGACCAATTATTATCTTAATCTCCCCTTTGAAGAGCTGCCAGCCAGCAGTAGTTATATTAAGTGTTTATCTATGGAGTTATTGGAGCTTTAGACTTGAATCTGTACTATAGATTATATCTTTACCTTCTAAGGTATCTTTTTGGTATTTTCCTGAAGAGAAAGTCTGTTCTTCACAACACGTGTGGAATAGCAAAACACCTGCTCTGCGTGGAAGAAGTCCTACTATTTTCTGCCTCATAATGGCAAATCAATTGAAGCTTGATTAATGTTTGGCTCAGTGTCACATAAATTTGTCAAAGAGTTGATGCTACATAAGTTAGGATGGCTGGATGCCAACTCTCTTAAAACACTGCACTCAGTGCATCCTGTGCATCCCTTTTGAAACACAGGTTTCCTTCCTCTCACTGCCAGAAATTGCTAACATGAAGAATGAAGACCTAGAAATACCCATCCCGTGTCTTTTGTTTGCTATCAAACACAGCTAAAAATTCAACCAGAAATATTATCAAAGTGCAAATTGCAAGTTTCAATAATATACTTTAGAGTTTACACTCTACTTGCTACTCCTTTTATTTGTGTGATAGCATAAAGAACACTAAAAAATCTGGAAGATTGATAAAGCTGTCACATTCTTTCAAAATAAGAATTCTTGATACATCTCAAATAGTTTGATTAAAAATTCCATAAGTTTGAGTCATTCAGATCGATTGTCTGACTTAAGTCATCTCTACAAGCAATCTATCTTCATACTCAGGCAAAGAATGGCTAATGCTGTGCTGAGCTTCCTTTCAAGAAAGCAATAAACTGACTTCTGATTATCTGGCACTGCCAACCAGAAAGGGTGTAATCATATAAAAATGTGGTTCTAAATAATTTGCATGAGTCTCAGACACACAGGGGGAGACAGTGTGCTAGAAACACAGAAAAAGACAATAAAGTGCAGTACACAGCACATTACATGTCAAGAATTCAAATGTCCTCTTGATAATACTGTGGTAAGTAATCCTTCTTAACATGGACAAAGTATGTACAACATCTTTAAATGTACACCTTCCATCTTCTGATCACAACAAATGTGGTGGAGTAGCCTCTCATATATTTAACTGACCACACCTGCAGTAATATGTCCAAAATTTCAGTGATGTAGAAAAAAGCATTTCTATAATTATGAAGTCATTAAAAAGCAGCTAAAAATAGCAAGCAATAAATACACAGGCAATTAGTGACGTTAAAAAAAACCAACCCAAACTAATTGACAAGGAGTCATTAGTATCACTTTTGATGTATTTAATCAATACTGATTGCACGGTTTAACAATACCCATCGTGGCCAATAGCTCCACCCTGTGCTCTAGAGAAATATGAAGCTCAGTATTTGATGTACTCTGTATTATTCAGTATTTATGGTAAAGCCATCTGTGTCACCTCTATCATTTAGCACTGGGCAAGATCCAGTTGCAGACAAAAGCAAACTGTAATTAGAATGACGAGTCAAGCTTACACTTGCACAATGGCAGGTATCTACAAAGTGACCCGATTTCTCAATTATTTCAGATTACTTTTCTCAAAATGTCTAAGAATTTTCACCAGTGTCCACATTTAGATTTTAATTAGATATGCAGCAGGCAATTAGACATTTATTCCAAATGCTGTTAAAATTGTTTGCTGGCTGTCTCTTCTCAAAAAAGCCAAAATAGCTGACAATGGCTAATGACTACATATTTCATGTGAAAAAAGATATGCAGACATAATTACTGCTGCAATCTCATCAGAGCAGCCAAGTCTAATTAAGTGTCAAACTAGAGTTACAGAAGGGTTGTGAAACTTTCCCTCAAAAATGACAACTCAGCTGTGGTGACACACAGACAATAAAACAACCTAAAGAGCAAGAGAAACATGAATTTTATGTAGGTTTGTAAGTAATATTATGGAAAAGACCCTTTCTTTCACATTATTCGTAATATATTATTGACATTAAAACAGAATTACAATATTCAACCTGTAGCCAAGGAAGAAAACTTATTGTAATACTCCCCCTTTCATTAACAAGTCCTTAAAGCTGTTAATAACTTTTTAAATTGTTCTTCTCTCAAAATCAAACATAGAAGGCTCTCATAAGCCTTATATCTCTTCCACTTCTAATTAATTACATTTTTAATCACTAGTCTATCCTAATAATGAGCATGTTAATTTTTATTAAATCAATCCTTAAAACATGAATGTTCTGTATTCTGTTTGTAGGCACAAACAAACCATATGAAAGACAGTAGTGTGTTAGATGTAGAGAAATGAAGATGGGAAGGAAATAATATTATTGAACTGTCAGCCTGCTAGTTTTCAAACAGCTTTCCTCATTCTATGTTGCTACCAGACAGAGCTTTCAATTTCACATAATAATCGTGACAGAGTCGAATGCCCTCTTTTTACCTAGCCTTAGTGTAAAGTCTGGTTCTCAAGAAGAGAAGATGTAAAGATGGCACATTTTATATTCTGTTTATCATCCTGCACATATACATTGACATTCTTCATAATTTCTTCTTTAATGCAGCAATGACTTTTCCTCATTTGAGAAACATTGCCTAGAAATAAAAGGCAGTCACTGTGGTTCTATCACATCTCATTATTTCTAGAAGTGGCTGCCCATCTCAAGTTAGATGGATTAGATGGGTTCTTCTTTTACTTCTTCCAAAGAACTCTGTCATTTTCATGATATTTGTATTGAATAATACTGATCCCTTTTTAATTTAAAAATGTGATTGTGTTTCAAGTCAGTTCCTGCTACACTACTTATCGTGTAGAGCAACACAGCCATGCTAATGCTTGCTGCAGTAACAATACAGACTTTGCTCAGATTTTACTATTAGGAGACACTAAACTCTTCATGTGTGGCATGCTAATCTTGTTCTAATTCTTCATCCATCTCTTTTGAACCTTCCTCCCTTCCTCACCCTAAATAAGCTGACAATCTCATACCACTGAATATTATTACAGTTCCCAGAACTGTTCAGTATATGTTTTATCTTGCTCAAGGAATCCTCCTAATAATATGAGTACGTACATGGAATATCTTAAACTGATTGGCAGCCAGTCACCTTTTCCTCAGTCAAGGCAGCTATTTAGTATTTTAATATTTTCTATTAAAAGTGCAAGAAAGACGTTTAACACCGCCTCTAACCCAATCACAGTTCTGATTTTCCTTCCTATTCACAGGCATCCATGCTATCCTCTAACTAAACACCATTCAGCCAAGGGGATGAAATACCAGGCTTAATCAAAGAAATTACAAATAAATGTTGGGGTTTTCAGAAGATAGTTTTTGTTTTGTTTCCTTGTTTCTTTTGTTTTGGCAGGGTTCTCATTTTGGATTAGTTTTGTTATCTTTTGCTTTGTCATGCCATCAGTTTGAAAGGGAAGATATGACAGAGTCACTGGCATAATGCAGCCCACTCCTACTGCTGATTTGAATGCAGGTATTTAAGATTTGCACTTTTCATATAATAACTTTGCTGCCTTCGTGGAATACTCCTTACCTGCAAAAGCAGATAGGCTGTTAAACTATTTTACCTTTTCCCTATAAAAAAATCCATGAAAATCGCTTCAACTTCTTTATTCAAAACAGCTCATTCAAAGTACAGTCAGTGCTACACAGTATTGAAAACAACCCTTCATCACAGAGTCTGACCTGAAGAATCAATGTATGCATCCCACAATAGCCTGATTATCTGCTGAGATAAAGGCATGCATCATCTCATCCTCTCCACTCTTACTGAAAACGGCATCCCTGTGCTTGAGCTGGACTGCCGAGCAGGGCAGTCAGAGATGTGAACCAGATGATGCCCAAAATCTAGTATCAGCAAAGAGAGAGATGGAGTGAAGGACTTAAAAAGAGAAGAGTGCAAGGTGAGGTAATAATGCACTGTTTATGCACCTACATTGAATAAATTTATTTGCTTTCCTACAACTTTTATTTCAAAAACGGGAGAGTGAGCAGATTTTGAGAAAACTTCAGGAGAGGATGTATAATTCCTGAGCTGATATGGGTTGTAAGATAACCTACTTCACAGAAAAAGACAGTTTAGTTACCACTGAAATTAAACAATATCCAATAAAAGCCAAAGAAAACTTATCTCTGAGTGTAAGTGCTGTTTATATCGTGCATTATGGCTTCTCTTTTCCTGTATGCAAGTTTTATTTTACTGTTGATGCCATTCATTTAATTTTGGGGTATCACTCACATAAGTAGGCTAAATTCTAGGAGCTCTGAAGAATATGAGAACATACTCATACTCACATATGAGAACAGAACTTGTCTGTAAAATCTCAAAACTGCAGCAAAGAGTTTACTGTCTAAATGGTTTTTCAGGCTTTTGTCTCAATGGAGCTTTGTCCATTCAAGCAAGCCTAAAATGCTGGCCACAGCAATACTGCAAAATACTGTGAAATAAAAATAAATTGGAAAGAAAATAAGCTATTGAAGTGACACTCAATTCAGAGGCATTGTCTTTGAGGATGAGAAATAAATTTTGAGAATTTTCTAGTTGTTTGAAAAATTCTGGTGATCTAAAAAAGAAATAAAATATCCCAGATAACTGTATGTCTCTATTATCATAACAATAAATCTATAAATTTTCTATAATGCTTTTCATGATACAATTTTCAGAATCACACAGGCAACGTATTAAATTCACTTGCCGAAGGGGCTTCTAAAAGGATCTTAAAAAATCTGGAGGGCTAATGTTTCTCATTGACTCTGTGTATGACAAATAAACTGCTTAAAACATATTGCTGTGAAAGTCCTGCTAGAGTGAAATTTTAATACTGTCATATCTTTAAAATTGTTCCTTATATTTGGTGCAGCACGCAGCACCCTCACTGTCACCAGCTGCTCCACAGATATTTAAGAAGAAAAAAATCCAAAACCATGAAGACCATTTTTCCCATTATAGAGGGTACCATTCAAGTGAATCTCCAGTTTTAAATTCATATTTGGGGGGTTTTAAGTAACAAAATACAAAACTCAGATATAACTATGTTGTTGCAAAGACCAAAAGTCATCTCTATACGAATGCTATTTTCAGCAATGTATATTGGAATTGAATTAAATATTAGCACACTACTAATCTCTCAGAGTCAAAATTATTATCTATAATACTTTGTAAACAATGCAGGAATGTTAAGCATAAGAATTAACTAAACTGCAGCCAGAAGATGGCCCTTTCAAATAATGTTAAACATGAAAGGCTACAACAAAAAATAGCAAAGATATACGGAATATAAACATTTTGTACCACATGGGGGATGCAGGAATTCATTGCATCTGTGAAAAGCAATAATATTTAATATCTCATGAGAAGCAGACAGCCTCAAAGAAACTGTCTTCCTCGTATGTTTTCCTCACTGGTTTTCCATCCACATTTTTTTAACACCTAGAAAGCCCTTATTTAAAAATTCTATGAACTTTTTTTAGAAACAATGTACTTTTTTTTTACAAATTTAGGTTCTTATTATGGCTGCCAAATACTGTCAGACAAATTTAGCTCACAAAGCACCAGAGAGGCCTGGGCTGCTGGTTGTACAAATCTGGACCACAAATTTAAAATCTGCCTTGTCCTTATTATCTACTTACAGCAGACAAATGTCTCTATATAAAAGAGATTAATAAATCTGGGGGCTTGTGAGGGCATCAAGTGTCATAGTATAAATATAATATTTATTCTAGAAAACTCAAAAACTATTCAGGGTCTCTGCAAATGTATTAAAAGTTTTGCTCCACTAATATGATACATTAGATGATAAAGTTTTCATCTTTCTTCATACACAGTCTTACACCTGTGGAGAAACTTCTCCAAGTCCACAATCAATTAAAAAAAATTTACTTTAATAATCTTATTCTTAAGGGTTCTGTGATAGAGTTCCATTTGGAGTGTCTCTTTCACAGAGAGGATTGTGTCATTTTTACCCCACCTGAATACAGTGAGAAAGGCAATTATTCAGGGAGGAAGGAATACTAGTGTCACTGATTTTATTACAAAAATAATTAAAATAGATCAAAGACTATCCTACTAATAAAAAACAGGTTTGCTGGATGTACTTTATCATCTTGAAAAAGATGGGGTTTGCCAATTTCATGAAGTTATGGCCAGGTGAAAGAAACTATATAAATCCAAAATACCTTGATTAAAGAAACTAGAAAACAGCAAAAAAAGCTGAAGTCTCTGCTTGTCTGGTAGTATCTGGTGACATACTAACTGAGTAAGAAATTGATACATCTGAGAGGTTTGGGATCAGAAGGATGAAGGAGGTTTAAAGGGAATTATTAAAATTTGTAACATTTATATTACTGTGAGGAAACTTAACTCAGCCTTTGAAAGCATTTCAGTATTTGGCAAAAACCAGACCCTGAAATAGAGCAATACATTCTCTTCTGTCATTCGGTGCCTCTCCAATTACCAAGCTTCAATCCACTTCTCAGAGGAGTAAGAAACATGAAAGACAGCTCTGTGAATGACTGATTAACATGGAAAAGATCATTTCTCCAAGATTATATTGTATTCCTAACAAGACCAAAAGTGTGCACTAAATTATTATTATGATAATTAACTTTGGCAGACTTTGTCTTATTGTTAAAAAGCAGTAATAAGGTACCTTAAGAGGCAGAATAATTACACTTAACTGCTGTAATTAGTAAGTTAATTCTCAGGTAAAAATGATTCATAACATAGGAATTATGCAACTGCTGCCATTTAAATTCTTACTGCAATGCCTTCATGCAATTTAAATCAAGCATTGTTAGTATTTCTGAACCTTTAATTCAATAAGGTAAGAGCAAAAAATCTGTTCAGGAAGGAGACCATTTCATTTCTGCGTCAATGGACCGTAATGTCTGAAAATGAATATCAAAATATGCATATATAATCCAAATGAGGAAAAAGAAGGAGGAAGAGAGCAGAGTTTAATATTTGTGCACACAACATTTGTGATATCAGCTTGCTCTTTTTCCACTAGGTGCCATTCCAAAATCTTTCTTCACTTTCATTAGTTTTTGTATTTCATTGCAGGATCAAAAAGAAACCCAAAATTTCACAGAGAGGTTTAACCTTCTGTTCTGCTTGTAGAGAATTTGTGCCAAAATTTGTGATTTCATACAATTTAAAGCGAATTTCTTTAATTGCCTTTCAGATCTGTTTTTCTGGTGACCTACACTACTGTTTCTGGGTGATCTTCAGAAAACCAAAACATGAGTGATTTCAGTCATGATTTATAATAATTGTTTCATCACGGTAATAAAAATATATTGTATAAAACAATTCCTAGACTACTTGCATTTTACTACCAAGACTCCTAGATAACTCCTAAATGACAGCACACAGCTCTCATGTCCTTAATACACAGGAAGTCATATGGGCCATCATTTTTCCAAAGGTGAATACACAAACCCCATAAAGGGGCAGAGAGGAAAAGAAAAGGCTTTGACACTGTAGAAGCACTGCTCAGCAACAGGTGAAATGTCCTTGTGTTACCAACACTATTCTGGTCACATCCACAGAGGAAAGTGAGGGCATGGGCAATACCTAGAAGGCATCTTAAAGAATTTGTCAGATACTGTCTAGTAGCTGATTATACGATGGGGCCTACTCAGCACGTCACCTTTTCCTCCTCCTCCTCTGGTCATAGTCCGAAATTCTCACCTTCAGGCCAGTTTGTGATGACTTCCAAGATCTCTGGGTCATTGGGGTTTCCTGTTGAAGCTTCCTGTGTGATCAGCACACCCCACTTACCCCACATTCTGTCAGTGGCATGACGTGTGGAAGGGACTTTCCCTTTGAACATCCAGCCCAGCACAGGCAGTCGGGGTGCCAGAAGCAGCTGTGCTTCAGTGCCAATCACTCCTGAGGAAGCTTGAACCCCCTCATAAGCTGCCAGGATCTCTTTCTCAGCTGGGGCGTAGAAAACGGGCCAAAGAAAAGGGCCTTGGATCCTTTGGGTCCCCAAATTCAGAATCTCAGGGGTCATCCTTGAGTTTCTCTGGGTACTTTTTGCCAGAGACTGCAGGAAGGTCCATTCTCACTGGCTGCAATATACAGCATGTTTTTCACATCTTGTCCTAACTTGACTGGTCCAAGGGCTATTGTACGAACATTTAATTTGGTCAAAAGCTTGTTGTTCAAGACTCCTCTTAAAATCATTTTTCTTCCAGGTCACTTGATAGAGAGGGCTCCCAGGACTGTAGCCTGGAATATGCATCCTCCAAAAACCCATAGTGCCTAGGAAAGCCTGTGTTTCCTTCTTGCTGGCTGGTGGGGACATCAATGTATTGCAAGTGCTGTGGAGCCTCACCCTCTTCCAGTGCAGTCAGGATCAGTCCATGGCAAACAGTGGGGCTGTGTTTCCACCCCTGGGGCACTCAGTTCCAGGTGTACCTCATACCCTTCCAGGTAAAAGCAAACTGTGGCCTGCACTCTGTTGCTAAAAGAATAGAGAAAAACACATTAGCATTTGATGATGGCACACTCTGTACAAACTTCTGCCACAGTACTTTTCTTT
>VZSE01009671.1:272570-384373 GCA_013398275.1 Promerops cafer
CAAGAGTGGAACATACTTGAGATGAAGGCTCTGCTCCACGGTTCTTCCAACCACAAAGAAAGCAGAGGCTGAGGTAAAGAAACACAAATTCAAATGGTAAGTCTGCAGCTCAGAGAGACAGGACACTGTTGAGCTGAGTGATACCTAGGAGCTGAGACAAAGTTAAACTGGTATTACTTATCCACATGCAATGATTTTATATACTGATTATGCCTTCAAAGCACCTGTGCCTGGCTTTCAAACATGATTCTTACACTCTCATCTATAAAGCACTTCTGCTGAACCTAAGTGACACTCAGAGATCCATCTAATCCTCAACTCCATGAAAGAACAAGTTAGATTTGACTTTAATCCTCATTATTGTACATGATCAACTGCCTGAATTTGTTTTGCTTTAAGATTTACAACTATATTTATGTATAATGAAGTTTATGAGCCTCTTACTTGGATAACCACTGGTGAATGGTGTGCTGGATAGACACAGAACACTCATCTGTTTCCACATGAAACAATTTGATAGCAAGTGAACCTCTTCATTTCTGAATTGCTTTCTGCCACAGCTCAATCAAAGTGCAGTGACAACTAGGCTGGAACTCTGCTAAGGTTTTGCAATAGATGACACAGGACTCCATAGCTTTGGCAGAATCCTTTACCAAGCATTTTCCCCAAGAAGGAAAGCTATGACTCTCCTTACTCGGCAGCTGAATTATCAAGCTCCTGGTTTAAAAATTTTCAGTCAAGTGAAGAGGAGATTTATGAACAATGCAAACTGAAAGACCTCTCAGGTTAAAAAGAAAGAAAAAGAAACAAAAAACCTATGGTGTTTAAACAAGAAAAGGAAGGGATTCAGAAGCTCTGAAAAGATTTCTCACCATCTAAAATAAGACTAAATATTTCAAAACCCCCAATAAGGTCAAATGAGGTCCTTGAGAAACCTGCATGTTAAGGTTGTTTCTCTATATGAGAAGCAGCCAAGGATGGCCTATCTTTCATCTAAAGAACATGAGTGCAAGCTCCTTTACCCTAGGAACCTTTTGTGGGCTACAGGCATGAGCACCTTTTCAAAAAAGAGATTAACTATGGCCAGGACTGAGTGAACACCTGAGAATGTAGGCTGAAAGCTCTTCATGTCTCTTTCCTCCATCTTAGAAATATTCTATTATTCTTGAAGGAACAAGGTTAATGTCAAGAAAACTTGCCAGAGTTTCTTCTAGATAGTTCAGTCACTTTCTTTAAGGCCTAGAAGACCACTCTTTTCTGATGTGCCATGCTGACGAATAAAGATTAAAGATACAGAGCCACATTTTTGGATTACCCAAAGCACATGCTTGGCAAGAGTTCCAAGTGTTGTTTTCTGGCTCTAATACAGAACAGGAAATTAAAGCAGAAATACCCACCAAAAATAAGACAGTATTAAGAAATGTACTGTCGAGACAAAAACACTTGTAATGTAAACCTGTCATTTTATACTTGACAATGGCAAAATGACAGCTCAAGGTGAAGAGCATTATATTGAGAAAAATATCTTTACTTCATCTTGTGTATTGAAATGGTCTTCAAGTTTTACTGAAGTAAACAAAACTGAGAAAACAGTCCTTTATTTTGATAGCATCAAACTTCTGAGAAGCTGCTGCAGTGGCCAGGGTGAACCTAAAATATTCTTATTCCAGAGGGCAGAGCAGCAGCCAGAAGGACTCAGTGGTACTAGGGCAGAAGGGAGCAACACAGAGCACATGGACATACCTCTGTCTAGAGAGCCTGAGTACAAATGAAGCTTCTTGGTCTTCTGGAAGGAACTTCTGGAACAGGCAGCCAGGGTATGAAATTAGCCCCCTAATGGGATGAATCCCCATCCTACAAGTATTGAGGGACCAGGCAATCTACCCTGGTCTTTGAACCTCACTTCTTTCATTTAACTCACGGTTTTCAGAATGTTCATGCAAACAACATTTTTAGTGTCTCCTTTCTGTTCACAGGTTATACTTATTTGTAGAGCTGTGCATGTATGTCCAGGTCAGCAGCTGTTACCAGTAAGAAAACAAATTCTGTGCTGGAAGAGCAATGGAGTGTTTGTGCTCCAGTAAGACAAACAGCCAGGCTCTGCATTACGTAATCCAGGTGTCCATCATTCTAAAATTTGAGCACAAGTTCTAAGTAATTGTATAGAAAAACTGTTAAGCATAATTAAATATCATTTCAATCCCATCAGATCCTCATAAAATTCTCTTTAGGATTAGTTTTAGACCTCTAAAAACATAATATTAAGTACAGATAGTGAAAAGGCATTAATTAGCTCCATTTGTTCATTTTAGGAAGCTCTACAGTGCAGCATTTTGCAAAAACGAGATACAATAAAGGATGTTAAAATGCATGAATTGGTACATTAAAGATATTCCCATCGCTACCAACAGACTTTAAACAAAAACTGAATGCAATCCTAAACTAAAAGCAGCTATCAGGAAAAAACTCTCACCTTGTAACAAACCCCTCACTTAAATTTCTGTTATTTCCCTTCTTCCCTTGCATGCATTTATTTGTTCACCTACCAAATTCATGGTAGCAGAAGCATTTTAAGATAAGTCAGATCGACTTAGGTGCTAAGAAATACTTATGAGAAAATCCTTCCCAAATCTGCAGCTTCAAAAAAGTTCATTAGGGATATGGACATCTGACTACTATGGTAAATGTTACATTATATTTCTTAATTAATAATATTCTATATGGATTTGTTATTAACGTGGTAATCCTGTATCATATACCCGAATGGGCCCTACAGCTCTGAAGCCCATCTGAGGCCTCCTTTGCACCAACAGGGGTAGTGGGAAGCAGCTGAGCAGCTGAAATTGATACTTTGTTCCACTGTATTATACACAGGGTAAATTGTTTTCATATTCTGATCTTTTGGAAGGGGCAAAATCTTCTCTCCCAATACGGTATGCACACAGCAATGTGAGGAAAGACAACCATGGTGCTCTGCATCAAACATAATTAATGCACATTTAATATGGAAGTTACTATGTAGTGACAATCAGTTATTAAAAACACACATTAATTTCTGTCCCTTTCCACACGTTAATTAAATAACATCCTTTCAGAATTTGTGTTTCTATTAATGCTTCTCAGTTTGAAAATCAGAACCATTCTTGGGAAGACGTTGACTCCTGTAGGGGTTTTTAAATGGTCATTTCCTGAAAGGTGGGAGGTGACAGATGCTCCTGCACAGTGCTTTTCTATTGCCTCTTACCTTACTCACTTGCATGCATTTGTGTGTCCTGAATCATCACGCAGTGGCATTACAATTAAGAAGAACTAGGATTCCACTGTACATAGGCTCCCATTAATTAGCTCCCTTGTTTATATGATTTCCTTGTTAGCTTGGCAGAAGGCTCTAGAATACCACAGTCTTAACAGGCAAGATTAAAAATGTACATAGAAGCCATCTCTTAATAAAACATCACAAATCAAATCAGCAGCACCACTAAGCATTTGCAAATATGCATTCAGTTATAGATGCATCGTGATGCGTTTGTGACTTATTTCAGTCACTTTCCATAAACATTTCCAATGAACACATTTATTTTGACACAAATGTGCATTGAGAAATACCAAAAGTGATGTGAGTAATGATATGGCCATGCAGCTGCATAAGTGCCTACGTTAGATATCTTTGTGTGTATATTGAAAGCTTTTTTGGAGGGATTATGGTTCATCAGAACAGAGTACAGAAAAAAAAAAAATGCTATTCAATAGATTATTGAAATTCTGAAATCCAGAGGTAATTGATTTGTATTAAAGGCAAAAAAAACCACAAAATCATAGATCGAAAGTGGTAGTAGGGGAAACTTTAGATAGGCAAACTATAATTTGCTAAGTCAATATACACTGTGATCAGGATACTAGGGTATGGCAGCTAATAATAATTCCAAGCATTTCTTCCAATAATGCCTGGTTTTATTTAACATACAAGCTTGTCTTTTTATGTCATTCTATCTTCACATTTCAGATATGACCATTCTATTCAAAATAGCTTAATAAATATATTTCTAGAAATTACAGATAAGTATTAGCTGTTATCTTTCCTTTAAAATGTGTAAACTTATTTTTAGGCTGATAAATTTAAAATTAATAAGACATGCATTTCCCATCAAAATAATTTACAACAATTTTATGAGTTTAGATTAATTAATCCTGTAAATCTTTCATTGATAGTTTAGTAAATGTGTGCTGCATAACGGGTGCATTTAATTTAACTCCATTTTGCTCTGTTTCTTCAAACTGATCCAGTATCACCTAGCATGGAGATAATAATATTTTTCTCCAGTAATTACTATCAAATGAAAATCAAATAAGATGCAAGCTTAGATCTTTGTGCAGCAAAATATGTCAACATCCATTTGAATTTAAGCATGCAGTGCATTTTTTCTGTTAAAATCATTACGGATGCTCACATGACTAAATCTAAGCAGGCCACCAAGTGGTAAACTGGATTGGGGCCCAAACATTTAAAGGAAAAATCAATCCTTTGAAAGCCACCAAGAAATCCAAGGAGAGAAAGCCCGGGTTCTCACTTACCAAGATTTAGGAGAACAGTCAAAAATGATTAACTGGAATCAATTTGCACATATTGTATGCACTGTATTTAGATCACACAAATTACTTCATATTAGCAAATCAATACTTCCATTCATTGCAAGTTCCAAGACTGATTATCCTTGCAACTCTGAAAAGACCATGGACCATTTTTATCCATTAATAATTCACATAAGGATAAAGGCATTCTCTAGGCATATAGATTAAAATAGATACTTATAAATATACCTTTGATTAATATAAAAGCTAAACTGAAAAGCATTCAGGAACTTGTTTTGCAAACAGCCAAAGAAAAATTGAAGTATTGTATTTGCAGATTCCTATTCTGTTACTGAACTATTCAGTATCTTCCTTCATAGCAATCCCAGCCTGTTGTAAGCAGTGACTATTATAAATACACTAGGTGAGTAAAATTTGCTTATTTGGAAATGATCACCTGAGCCACATTAAGAAAATTTTAAAAACCCCAGAAGTACCTGGTTTTTAGGCAAATAATCCAGATGGAATAAAACAGCACCGATTCCTGACACAAGAATACATCCAAAGGGGGCACGTAATAGAATGGCTTGTTGGCTGGGATGAAAATTGGATTATACAGGTTTTAAACAGAATGCACTCGGTGAGAATATGGCCCTCAGTACTAATACAGGTGGGTGCAAACTCATTCTGTTTGCTGGCAGGATTGCTCTCAGCTGAAAACTGTGAGATTGTATTACCAGAGAGCTGAGCTAACAAGCCCACTGAGAGCTAAAGCAAATGCCTGCACGTTCAGGTCTCTGCCTGTGTGGCTACTCAGCTTCCAGACCAGACCCCTCTCATCTCTCACCTCCCGAGTGAATTGGTTCTCATTCTGGGGCAAGTCACTTCATCTTTTTGTTTCCCCTCCCACTTCCATATCTTTCCCACTCAGCGTAAAAGCTCTGCAGAGCAATGCAGGCATTGATTTCAGCTGGGACTTCTAGATGCTTCTGTAATATGGGCACCAGCAATAAATCGGGAGAGGATAATAGAAGTGTCAAGCGAGTCCTAAGTGCAGCAGCAGAGCTGTAATGTACTGTACGACACCCTACATCTAACACCATTCTTCAAGGACTTTGCACAGTATGGTTTATTCCACTGCAATAATAAATGTATCCATGATGCATCTCCAAGAATTACCCGGCGTTAGAAATGAATCACAGTAATGTTACCTTCACTTCTCTCCAGCAAGAAGATAATACTTTTTTGGATGTGATACCGCTCTGTATAGTTTTTGACAAACTGGAAATTCTTTAGTGAAATAAGGCTGTACAGGGAGCACATGATTCATTTTGAGGCAGCAGCATATAAAAAGACAGTGCTGAAATAAGTGTGGCAATTCAATCCATATCTGTTTAGTTTTGCTTGTTTATTTTGCTATTCCTAACGGTTCTAGATTCCCGCAGATACCTCCCTTTCAGCTCCTCCCATTCCTCATGATCAATACTTTCTAAGAGGTTCTTGAGATGCTGCAAGCCAAGCAGGAAATACCAGCAAGTGTGTGTATCACTAGCTCATAGAGAGATTGGAGAGTAATCAATGTGTAATTTTTAATTCTTCATTAAGTCAGTGGTGCTTTTTCCAAATTTGAGCTACTGCTGTTGGTTCTCTCGTTTCTTTCACAAATCAGTGTACCTGGTTACTGGTAATCACGTGAGTGTTACTGTGAAGAGCATAAGTGAATCAGTACCATTTTCTATTCATGCTCTTGCTTTTTTTCTGGATGTCTGCTCAGGCCACATTACTCTTCCTTCTATTTCAGCAGTTTGGGCTGATATAATGTTTCATGATTTTGTAAATCCATCTAAGTAACAAATGTTTTCCTAAAACCTCAATAAGTTCTGCCATGTAGCTGTTTCGATGTTATCTACTAATTTAGCAATGTTCAAAAATCACACATTTATCAGTCTCAGTGTCCTCTTTATAAATCAGTGCCAACATACATTGCAGTGAACGGCATGTTTTAGTCTGAATATCCTGTAGTTTTACCAGTTTTTCTATATCTTCCCAAGAAAATTTGGTGTGTTCCTTTAGTTCCTACTACTCTACAGAAACGTCTTTTTCTTCCATACTACTGATCACATCTATTAATCCTCTTGGCAGAAGACTTTCTTTTTTCTATTGCTAATAATTTTTAAAGGCTAATTTGTGATTTTTCTGAGCGTTATTCTTCGTCAGCTTTTGATCATTCTAATTGCCTTATTATAATCTGCTCTCCTACAGTGATAAAGGCTTTTAATGTTTCATGTGCTAGGAATGAAAGGGAAAAAAACGTGAGCAAAAATCTCTTTTTGTTCCTGAAATATTACCACCTCCACAGTTCATAACTATTAGGGGGAAGAATTCATTTTGGCCCTCTGTTGTGTCAAAGTTTCATCCTTTCAGCGGCCCCACTGTCTCTTTGTGATTCTGTTCACTTCAGCAGCAAAATGGATTGATCATTGCTGCTCCTTTTGCCACCTATTTCACATGCTACTTTAACATCCCAGAATAATGATTTGGACTCACTTCTTTAATTTCTCTACGAACTGTACATCTCATGCCTTTTTTCAATAGTTTCTTGTATAATGAAAAAAGCGTATCATCATTACGTTTGCCCAAGACCTGAATTTTATAATCTCAGTTTTAACATCCTCTTCTTCGTTACAAGGACACGCTTACAAAGGGGAGATTTAAAAACATGACTGAACTTGTGTAGATTTATCCACCATTTTGAGTTCTGTCCTTTGAGAAGTTAGAAATGGCTCCAAATAATACCGTCTCTACCACCCTCCATGTTATTCTGCCTTTGAATTTCAAGCTTCAGAAGCATACACCAGAAGCTTACAACTAGTGCCACCAAAATCCTCATTAAAAAACTTTCCAGATTATCTTCCAATAATTTTGCAGCCCATTTAATTCAAAAGCATATAAACTTAACCTTGCAATTTTTTTTTAATCTTTTTTTCATCAGCCAACTAAAACTGCTCATGGAAACCTGCTGACTTCAATAAATATTTTCTCCAGAAGGACTCCTCAGGTTCATAGTGGAATTAGTGCTCAAAACAAAAGGCAAAGTAAAAAAAGAACAGAGAGAAACAAAAACATTTCTGCCGAGGTATAGTCCAAGTCCATTAATTCCTAGGAGATTATCCTAATTTAAATTAGAGAAATAGTCTGCCAATAGTCTGGTGAATATTTTTTTTTAATAAGTAACTCCAACAGTAGGAAGAAGAACAAGATAACAGCACTGGCTTTACAGTACTGCAGCAGAAGAGTTCAGTGCTTGGCAGGAAACCTGGGTTCCAGTTATCCTTTTTGTTTGCAGCCTAGAGCATGTTTTCGAAGGTAATTGGGACAGTTCTTCCTTACTGATGGTTGCTGAAGTTTTACAAGTCTGAAGAAGGGACATAACTCCAGGTCTTTTGAATCCCAGGATATGGAAGATATCTTCTGGATATTAGCCTCCCTCTGTCACCCCTTGGTAAGGCTCCTATTTTGGAAAATTTTTCTGCTGTATAGAAGTAAATATTTCACTTGGACAAGAGGGACACAAACGCTACATGGCCTGGTGGCTACAGCATCTGCCTAGGAAACTTGAATTCAATTATCTATTTCAGGAAAAAAGAGCAAGAAGAGATTATCTGAAACCTTTCTTCAACATTTTCTGTGGAGCAATTGTCTTAGAGAATTAGTGAGCTACTGAGTTCAGTGTCATAACAAGGCTACGCTGTACTGGGGAAAATGTCTGCTAACAAGATCTACTTCCAAAAATGGTAATCTCACATCTTTTCTTGTAGAACAAAACCAGTAAACACGCTTAGAAGGTCTTTAACCTTCTAATTTTTTAATTTGTGTAAATTTTTCAGTCGCATAATTATGCTCAGACTAAAAATTCCAGCAAGTTTTGAAATTTTGTGGTGAGAGTAATTCTTATTTTAGTTCTTCCTGTTTCATCACATGAAAGAAACAGCTTTCTTTACATTTAATTGTATAGTAATGAATTATTATTATTTTGAGCCAAAGGAAAGTAAATGCACATTGAACTTGGCAGTCCAAACACAAAAATTGCATTGTTCTCATTAAAATTATTTTGCAGGTCTACTTAATTAAATAGTACATACGTGTATGAACACTTTTAAACTGATCTGCAACAAGTTTCTTGTGATGTAGCTTAAGTAAGAAATCTACTTAAGGTAAATCAATATAAGCCTTTTGTAAAACCATTTAGGTTTATATGAGGGCTTCAGGACTGTTAGTAAATTGATTAATTTAAATGTGAGTTCAGTTAAACAGATGCTGCTTTTGTGTGGAGAGAAGGCCTAAAGGTGTGACATAGTGTCTTATCTGCACTGACTCCATACCAATTTTTAATGTTTATTAGATTTTTAATCTTGTTAATGTTATGGCCTTCCTCTGAAAGGGCAAAACACCAACCTTATTTATATATTCTGTGATCTATCCCTTGCTCAAAAACAACTGCCTGTTGGAAATCCCTTAACTGTCTGTGATCAAATCCCAAAATAAAATTTACTGATTAAGGTGGCAACCAAACTGCTATTCACCTTACCCATTAGGATAACGAGCAGTGGATTGATCAAAGAATGGTTTCTTTCCAGGCTCCAAGTAGAAAACAAACACCCTATTAATGGTAGGCCTAGTAACAGCTGTAAATAGTGCTGGTCACAATAGTGCTGTTCTCTGAGCAGAGCTGGGATAGGATTACAAACCAGAAGCTGTTCACACTTAGAGAAAATCACACCTGTTGGGTTCTGCAGGACACAGCATGAAAATGACCAGGTAAATGACATACTCATAACATATTGTGGTATAATCAGAATGGGGATGGACCTCAGGTAGTCCAGGCAGCCAACAGACTGTTTCATATGTCCAATTGCACTTCCTCCTAGTGTTCAGTCCCCCTAAAACCAGAGAAGAGTGTGTTATGACCTACCTACTAATTAACAGAACAGTGGTTTTCTTCTGGAGCCAAAGACTCTGGATTATGGCCCACACATACAGTTATTTCTAATTTTTTTACTGGGTTGTTCCCTAGCTTCACATTTTTCCCAGCCCAAAGGAGAATCTCTCTTTTGTAATTTACAAGATGCGAGGTATGACTTTAAAAGCTAAAAAAATAACAACCTCTGCAAAGACTAGCCACTACTGTATTTCTGGGGAGTTTCCTTCCCTAACTTCTCATGAGTATGTGGAGGGGTTTAGGATTTTCAATGAAAGTAGCACAGTACCAGAATTACTTGGAAACAGTTCTGTTTTGATTTGTCCCTTTAGAAAAGACAATGATCATGAAACCGTGACCTTCAAAACCCTGGGACCTCAAATCTGTGGAACAAACTTCAACCAAAATGAACTGAATGCCTCTAGGCACATTTGCCTGAAATTAAATGACTTTGTCGTGACATATAAGCAGATTTATTGAAAGGCTGCTGTGATATTTCCAGGTACGCCATCATTATCATCACATTTTTCTGAGCAACAGCATGGAATAATGCATAGGAATAAACATTCTTCTAACACTAAGTTAAATTCAGAGAATAAATATAAGGATATATTTCTACTGTGGCAGCTGTGGTTTTGTGAGAAAACTAAAATGTTCCTCTCTTACATCTTTAATAATAGATAGCCATGGAGCCAGCTATGCAGACGGGGGTGGGGGGGGGGGGGGGGAAAAAAAAAATTAAGAAAAGGGACAGTAATAATTGATCCACAGCTATGCCATATATTGTGCATTAACAAATACCTTCATATTTTACGGAATGTGTTCTAAGTAATAACCATTTATACACAACTTTAAATGTATGCAATACATTACAAAAGCCTGAAGACATGTTCTTTTGTCTGCAATGCTTAACAGCTACCAGTTATAAATATTCTAATGAGGCTCTTATACCTCTAATGTCAGTGTGGTACCAGAGTGCCTTTCTATTAGCGCATTAAGCTACATGACTAGCATTTTTCTGTCTTTCTGTCCCCAGCTGGAAAATCGCATGTATTTAAAAATAATTAATATTTTATTTTTTTATCTATGATGTGAACGCACTTTCACTAGCAAATGCAGACAGAATAATATCACATCTTACTGTATTGAATTTGAAGTACTAGACAAGCCTGCTGTACTAAAATAAGTATACTTATACGCTGAACTGGTGGAGAACAACAGCTAGAAATGTCTTGAGGAATATCCTTCGTGCCCTTAGCAGCAAATAATTTTTGTTCCAGAGTAACCACTGATGAACATTTTGGATGGATGTTCAGACACGCACAGTATTGGCCTAACTTTGCTTCAGCTGGGAGTTTTATCGCATACAGTAACGGGAGCAGGGTTGGGCCACTGCTTGGTGCATCTGCAGACTCCAGGCTCTGAAGAGAGCGTGAGAGCTCAGCGGAGAGCCCAGAAGCCCCTGACTGGCTGCTCAGGGACCTGATTAATCTGCCCCAGTTCCACCCCCATCTGATGCGGTTTTTTGTTCGCCTCCGTTTGTGCGAACGGCAAATTTCTTCCCGCTACGCCAAATGTGGCCACCAACAGAAGCTGGGTGTTTCTCACTGGCTGTTAATTAACTCTACCAATTTCCAGTTCAGGGATGGAAACTGAAACATTTCAGATGAGAAAAAATTTCTATTACTTCCCACTAAGGTTACACCAGAACATCTGTGAGTTACCCAAGGAAATTCTGTGGCTCTATTTTATTGTGCTATTTTGTGTATTACGCTCACTATTCATGATGCTACTTTCCTATTAAAATGCCTTACTCCCCCCTTTATTTCCAAGGCATAACCATCCAGTGATTTCAAATCTCAAATGTAGAATACATATTTTAGTAAGATTTAACAGGAAAATTTTGATACTCCAAAATGCTTTTTCTGCTGGGGACATGACATAAACCACATTTTTCTAAAGATGCTTTTCATTTAAATTTGGATTCGATCCGTACAACTTTTTTGACATTGCAAGGAAAGCATGGAAACACATATTTGAAAGATCAGTGCAGTTTGAAAAATCTGTGCAGTTGTCAAAACCATGGGTCCTCCCAGTGTGCTTCTAGCATTTGCTGGGGAACTAGACTCCCAAGAACACACTATACAACTCAGAGGCCAGGGAAATGTTACACTGTTACATAGGAAACTACTCTACTACTCATCTAACCTACCTAGATTCCTATAAATGGTGAATACAGCATTTATTCCTGCTTAATTTTTTATGCAGATATCTCCCTTTTTCTCTTTTTTTAAAAAACAGAGGAAAAAGTTCTTTATAGCAAAGTATCACAAGCTCAGCAGCAGGAAGATGTGAAGAGCTGCATTAACAAGAAGGAGTTTTTTAAAGAGTGATGTGAATTATACAGCAGCCTGACATTCAGAGTGCATTGCATTACTGCTGTGGCATACACAACCCATTACTGCATTGTAGTACACATTCTCACAGCCCCATCCCCACAGCAGCCATTTCAGATTGACCTCTCTAGAATCTAACTTCACTAATTTATGTTTCTGTAGTCTAGAATAAATTCTGAACTGCATTTCTCCTTCACACACCAAGACTTGTTCACAGAACTGCATTTTTCATTTTTAATATCAAGAAGTGTGTTGTTATCATTCACAGAGCTTTGTTGTTACAATACTATCACGATTAGCACTTCCAGAGAACTTCTGAGCTCAGAAAGACTGATGAGGCAGGTTTTCTTAGGGATGTTTATCCTCACTTGCCCTTATATCTATACTACCAAGAAGTCATCTACTCTCTCATGGCTTCCTTTTTACCCCACTGTGCTCCACACCACCTTTACAACCATCCTTGTGGCTTTTCCACCAGCCAACAGACAGCACATTTACTCACCAGACAATTGGTTTCATGCTGACTGACCTGCTTCATGCAACCACCCAGACCATATAACAGCTGAGTTGCTTCTGGATTTTCCTTAGAGCGTGGGGAGGACATGTGGCTTTTTGCTATTTTGTCACTGCTTTGGGTTTTCATGAAACTTGCAGTTTCAAGATTCCTACCTTCATTCCAAAGTATCTGAAGCTGAACAGCTGGTTCAAAAGCTACTGGGGAGGGATTAGCAGATGAGCAGTCAGACAGCTTTCACCTCTGCCCTCAAAAAGAGAGGAAATATCAGGATCATTCAATGGTTCACCAGCAAGGAAAGGCAGCAATCATGTAGCACCTTTCTAGCAGGGGAAACCAGAAGAATCTCACAGTTATTCATAATGAGGTCAGAATTTTGTCAGACTAATGTGAATATGTTCAGAATTATCTCTGTTTCAAAGACCAGAGATCAGCCAGTCCTGTCATTTTCCCAATACTTAATAGTGCAGCTATGTAATAGCAGAGAAGTAGGACAGCAAACCCCTCAGAGTTAAACTATTATCTTTTTGAGTCAGCTGTACTTGTGAGCTTTAAATTCTGTTAGGACATCTGTTCTTGATTAGTAGGTAATCAAGAAGTGAAAGGGCATATCCAAACACAGCCTTATGTTTTATTTCTAATCTCAGAAATGGATTTAAGTCTAAACACGTATTATTTATTTACTCAACTGATCCAGCTAGCCTTTGAAACTAATCACATATCTGATACCAAAATTAGGACCAGCTCAAAAGCAGGAATGACATGGTGGTTAAAGGAGGCTGACCTGGGATGCAGCCAAGTTCATTTGCTAGATTTGTTCAATTTCTCTCATGTGCCCGAAGGCAAATCACTGTGGCACAGGCACACCAAGACATTTACCTATGTAAACTCTGTTCACTCAAGAAAGCTTGAGAGACAGACAAACAGTACCTGAATAAAGGGACTCTCCAAGTGTCATTGTTCATCCAGATTTTGAAACATTTATGCCTCCCTCAAACGTGTAACATGTTGTTTGCCTGACATATAGAGGTTTGGAGAAGAAAAATAGGCCCCGATAGTCTAGGTATGCGAAGTGCAATCATATTTTGGCAGAATCCTCCACAAGTAAGAAAAAAAGGATTGAACTCCTCAAGAGTGTGTTTTGGGCTGCTTGTAGGGTACAAAGGCCTTCTGTGTTAACATCACTGGACATGATCCAAATCCTGATGGAGATAAAGGACATTTTTAACTGAAATTAAATAAATTTGAACATGATCAATCCTCATTTAACTATGTATAGATGCCTATCACACTCTTTTAACAGGGTTGTACAGATCACCTCTGTACTGCCAAGTGCAGCAAGACCACATCAAAAATACCACACTCTAATGTTGTTTAATCACTTCAAAACCAACTTAAATATTATTTTCTCTCATATATTGACCATCCTTAATTAAAAGACAAATCTGTGCAAATACTTCAACCATACAACATCAGCAAATTTAACTGACATTTGGTTAAAGATACGTTTGAATTCCAAAGTTATTTAAATCTGGTGGGAAATAAGGACAATATTCTAGGAACCGAAATGTCATAAAAATGTATGAAGACAATACATTTAATTATACTTCAGAGAAGATACTTTACCTTGGTTCTTAGGTTTTTTACTTACATCCAGTAACCTAAAAACTCCAAGACAATAAAAGTAGCAAGGCAGGGGGAAAAAAACCAAGATTGTTGTATGGCTATAATACAATCCTTTGGTAATGAGTTTGGTAACCAAGTAGCTAAAAAATATTCCTATTATTTTGCCAATATGATTAAAATACAAATGCAAAGACACAATTTTAAAATCCATATTTTTATATAGAAGAAATCTCAAACACTCTTATTAAATAAACAATTCCTATTACAGGTTTTAAACACAGCAGATTACTTAAACCATGTTTGAACCTGAATGCTTCTATTGGAAAAGATAAAGTGGATTTTTCAACCTTGGTACCATTCCTTTATGTATTTTTTTTTTTTTTTTTGTGCTTTTTTTTTAATTAGGCTCCAAAAGCTACAATAATTAAAACCATATATAGAGCAGGAAGGTACCATTTTTCATGTTATATTTCTTCTTCAGCATTATTATAAGTTCAGCCTGCCTGATGTGAGTCTAATTCTTTACTCAATCTTGGGCTAAGTCCAACTGGAAAAGTGGGATATTGTGATTATTAAAAAAAAAAAATGTAGAGAAAGAAGAGGCTAAAGGCTCCCTGCTAATGAGTAGGAGAGAAAGAAATGTGCCAATCTACAGTATAGTATGTCTAAATGGTAGTGTGTCAAACAATAAACTACAATTCTTCATTAGAGAGAGATATTTTTTGATGTTCATAGATAATAAGTGAAGAATGAACAAAAAATACTGATAAGAGAACATAATAATAATAATAATAAAAATAATCACAATATACAATTTGGAATTGATAATGTTTGACTACTTTTCCTACAGCCTTTGACTGAACAAATGTAATTCAGACCTCTGGTACATTTACTAAATATTTGAAAAGACAGATGAATAATGAAGGTCCAGTAAGATATTGCTAATCTTATGAATTTTATATCTACTTATCTTAGCTGATGAAAATAACAACATAATTCATCTTCAGTAAGAAGGAAGGCTGTTGTGCTGTAGATTAGGACCCAGAAACAAGTGTATTGAACTGATCAGAAATATTTGCAAATGTGCAGACAAAACATTTAGAGATGACAGTTTTCCAAAGTTGTTTGGGGTACTTGGAGTTTTTAAACTCCAGAAACTCTCACTTACACCACCTGTACTTACAGAATCTTAATTCCATGCAAATTAGAAAAAGCACAACGATGAAGAAGAAAAATGTCTTTGGAGACTATCTACAATCCAAATTCTCTAAAGACTGATGCTACAGCATCAGGCAAAGTATTTCTGCTTGAAATATTATTGAACAGACACCATCTTACCAGCAGATCTCAACACATTCTACCAAGAAGGAAAAAAATTTTTAGATGGAGGAAGTCATGGAGGAAAAAAACAAATGGATTGCCAGTAATTAACTAGTATATTTTCATGGCAGAGGTAATAGTAGTAAAAATGCACATTTTTGCAAAGTATTGTTTCTAAATTGCCAAGGGAAAATTCGTGCTACTTGGCAGAATTACCACAAGGACTGGTGAAACTTTAGACATACCTGTATTGATTAGATGACTGCAAAATTCCCTAAAGTACTTGAGAACCTGGGGAAAAAAAAAAAAAAAAAAAAAAAAAAAAAAGAATTTTTACTTTTGTTCACAANGCATTTTTACCTTGCTTCACACAAATACAGACAAACTCATCGGTGATTCAAGGAAGGTCTCTCAGTCTTTGCATCATCTGAACATTGATGATGTTTATTCCAGACCATTGGCAAGCCCTGGAAGTTTGGCCACCCCTGACTAAGAGCACGAGACCTGTGACAGCTTGGTGATTGCTCATCACTCATGCAGCCACTCTTCATCCATCCAGTATGTACTGAGACAATTTTGTACTTTTCTAGCTGCTTAATCAAAATTCTTTGCCCTCCCAAGTCCCCTTTTGCCATTAAAAAAGCCTCCCTTACTTCAACTGCTCTCTCAGACCTATCAACGCAAACCGTAATCTCATCAAAAAGGTGTCATATCAGCTTTACAGTATCTGTCTTCCACAAGTCTAACAGTTATTATTACCCTTATTTCACTCTTTATAATTGAGTCCTAGATCAGCCATGCCATTATTTTGCCTAAGATGCATGTCAGTCTGACAGGCCTGTAATTACCATTGTACCCTCTTTCACCTTTTCAAAATATTGGCTCAACAACAGATTTCCTCTCATCTTCTGGATTTTTCCAGTGCCAGCTTTACTGAAAAGCAAAGGCAGCGATCCTCTGGGACAGTTTTCCTGTAGCATTTGGACATACTATGAAGAAATGCTGATTTTAAGAGGTCCAAGGTTAGGTCCATTTTCACCCTTATTAATTGTTGAAAGGTATTTCAGCTTCAGCATCATCATGTGGCTATCACCCTGTTCCTTTTCCACAGAGAACCAAGAGGAACATTATGGATCAGCACTAACTTTGAACTTTACACATTAAGCTATAGCAAGCTCCACTTAGGAAAGGCAGCAAGTTAGACAATAAGGGAGCAGTAGATAAGATGCCTGCTTGGGGAGTAAAAAGGGTTGCAAGAAGAGAATATCAGTCTTCTTGAACACAGAAAAAGCAAAGCTGTCTGCTTCCCAGCCTGAAGACTACTAAGGAACCCTAGGGATTTGAAGAGACACACAATTTGGCAGATTAAGGAGGAAAGGATCAAGGACAAATGAAAACCTGTTCAAAATGAAACCTTGAAAATCACAAGTCTTTACTTAAGTAATTTTTCCCCCCTCATTTCCAATTATTTAGCACTTTACAACTCCCCTGCTACTGCTGACTCCTCCCTACTTCTGCTTAATCAAAAATTTCTCTGGCAGCTCTTTCCTGTGCCTCCTAAATCCACCCAGAGAAGATCACTGAACGCACTTGAGCTGGGAAACTCCATACCTTAGCAAAAAAACAAGCTGGACAGGTTAACATGGAATTCAGAAAAGTAGATTGCTAGCCAAGTAACACAAATATTTGTTGACTACCTCTGTTTCTCATGTATTGTTACTTACATTTCTGCCTTTTCCATGTAGCAACAAGCCAGCACCAGCATTACTACTTTTTTTTTCACTTTAAAAACTTATCAAAATCCTTAATTAAATGGCCATTTCTTTGTGTATCCTTCTGCTTCCTTTACAAATATCTTCAATTCCTAACTTCTCATTTATATTCATTTATTCTTTGCGATCAACTATCTTTTTCCCCCTATTTGTTTCATTATATATTCCAGCTGCTTTCTCTTCCCCTGTAAGCCAGGCTAGTTTTCAGCTGCTGAAAAAATTTCATTAAAAAATGCCAATGAAGTGACCCTGAAACACTGCACTCAAGAAATCCCTAGTTTGATAAAAACTTTTGTCAAAACCAGCAGAGGATTCAGGAAATAAACTCAGATGGGATTCCTTGGGACTGCCACAGGGCCTTGCTCTCTTTTCTTAGCTCTGGGGAAGATCCAACAACAAAACAAAACAAAAAAGACACCAAAAAGCAAAACCAAAACCCACACACACAACAAACAAACAAAAAGTCAAACCATACCACATTTTAAATTCTCAGTGCTTAAAAACAAAGGAATGCATTTCTCAAATACTTTCAAAACAGACACACCTGAATAGGGACTGAAAAAATACAAAATCACAGAAAAAGTAGTCTAGGGCTTAATATATGTTTGTCTATAATACCAGAGCTTTCTTAGTTACCCACAGCTCACTCAATTCCAACATTCTGTATTTTTTAATTTGTTCAACTAACTCATCAGACGTCTCAGGAAGTGATGGTTGTCTCTGAGGCTGAGAGTGACTGACAGGTGCTGTGCAGGCACACGTGTAATGAATGTCACAGATAACAGGGAGGCCTCCTCAGAGAGTGCAACTGGGAGAGACAGCTTGTCTCCTGGCAGTTTGTAAATAGCAATCCACTGGGAGTTACACGGATTTGAGTTACAAGTCACTTCACTCCTGCCTGCTCTCTGTGGGAGTCAGGAGAATAAACAAGAGCTTTTCATCGTGGCACTTGCCATCCAGTGGAAGACAGAGTCTCTTCAGAGCAGACCCTTTCAAGGGACAAGCTGTATTTTGCTTTACCAGCACCCCAATGGTGCTGTTGAGACTGCAGTTGTAGCCAAATAGTCATCGCAGAGCTAAATTTCCACAAGATGCATTTCTACCACGTGCCTGTTCTCTCCTCTTTTTTTTTTTTTTCTCTTCATGCCATGGACAAACGGTGGATGGGATTCTGAAGGTAAAGTCCTTCAGAGATTTAACATGAGCATGACTTTTGCTGCATATTTTACTGAATTATGCCTGGACACAAGAACAGACAGCTCAACAAGAGCGCTCTCACACAGCGATGGGGGCAGCACATTTCCAAGATAAGCTTTTCCTATTTAGAATAATATGCCTTTTTCCTCTTTTATTTTCTGTTTTGTTTCTCTTACTGCCTCTTTTGAGAAGAGCAGAGCAAGGATGAGCAGCAATACCTGGAGTTTTATCCAGCGAAACGTGGATGCTAGGAAAGCCTTGGAATGCATACACAGTTGCTGCCTTTTGGCCTGGATGTCCCTCAGACAGCTGACAGGCATGACAGAATTGGATTCTCTGAAGATGGACCCAGGAAATGGCACTGCACAGGCACTTTCAGAAAAATCCCTGCATACTGAGGCTGTGTGAGAGGCCAAAGCCAGCAGGTGGCACTCGGAAACATGTGCCAGAGCCTGGATGACAGCAGGATTTTCTGCACTACAAAACTACTATTTCTCAGCAGTACCTTGTCTACATAACCAGACAGACACAAACAAACATGGAAAATAAATTTGTTATGCAGAGAGTTTGATTTTTAACCCAATATCAGAGAAACTTCTATGAACTCTTAGTCCCAAGTGAAATAACTGTGTCAATGGCATCTCTAAAGTCACACTCACTCAACCCAATCAGAAAAACTCTTGTACTTTTGTTCCATTTTCTTCTTCTCTTTATGCCAGTGCGATTTGCCTGCACAAAGAGCATTTCCATGCTTGATTACATTTCTTCGGTCTCAAAAGAGGGAAGAAATTTTGTCAGGCTTCTGTAACAGGTATGGGATTGGAATCCTTTTTCCACTGCCTCCGGTGTTCAGCAGTGAAATATCTGAACACCTGCAGGCAATTGTACCTATTCACTGAAGATGAGGATTACTTTTCCAACATTTTTGCTGCTTCCCCCTGCTGCTTCTTTCAACACACAGCCATTTGCTCAAATTAGCAGGTGTCCAAGCCCAAAACTAAAGCTTGCTGAAAAGTTTGTCCTTGTTGGCAGGAATTTACCAATGCTTTATTAGTGATTAAACCAAGATTGCTTCCGTTTGTGATAAGGCATCACCAGCCTCGTCTGTCACTGAATTACAAGAAGTCAGTGCTGCCTGTCATTCCTAGAAAGACACTGAATCTAGGCTGCCACTTTAAGCACAGCTCTCATTATTTATTCTCTTTCTTCTATACAGCCTGTTATCAAAATAGACTTCCTTTCATATTTCACTTCTTTTTTTGTTTAAATTTTAAAACTCGACATTTACAGGTTGGGGGTTTTTTTCTCCCGTTATTAAACTTTCTGCAGGAAAAAAAAAAGCAAACCTAAAAATATTTGCAAGGTTGGATCAAATCGAAATAATATGTTCCTAAACTTTATGATTTCTTTCTAAGGCTGTGTCCTACAGTTTACAGAGGACCCTACATGTGAGTAACATATATTATTAACCCATACTTAATGCTCCTTCTGAAAGACTGGCCATATGACTGATTCAAGCAGATTTTCTAAAGTGGCAAGACAAAAAAGCCAACCAGAAAAGTCATAACAGAAATAAAGTAAAAAAATCCTTATATTTCTCTTATGCTTTTGTTTTTCTTTTTTAAATGTGACCCTTATTGTTCATCCAGTACTAGGGCATAATCAGCACAAAAAACCCCAAATAAACTTATTCCTTCCCACCACCAAGAAATCCAACAAAACAAAACATTCAAATTTATACAGGAAATAGTTTGTGAGATAAAACTTAAAGTTCAGAAGTACTTCAAGACATAATAGTTTATGCAGTGCTTCATGACCTTTCATATTCCCAACCATAATGTTGTGGAATGTGTCTCCTGATCAGAGGAGGAAATGCTCCATGCTTATATTTAATTCTTTAAGAGCTACAAACCTGTATTTTCTTCCCTCTAAATGACCAGATAGCATATTTCAGAGGTGTTTCTTCTTTTCCTTCCAACAAGAGGGATAAATAAAGCAAATGTGGTTAAATTCACTCTGTCCTCTTGTTTTTTATTAAAACAATTACAGTGTGTATTTATCCAGAGAAGCCTGGGGGACTCTTTTCTTTTTTTCAATTTTCTTATTTTGTTTTAATTTTTATTATTAATTCCAGTTCAACACTCAAATGAATAAGCAAATAAATCTAATTCTAGTTAAGGAATTTGTTAGCTCGCCTTACAAAGTGCAGATTATTTTTGGGTGATCCAGACCCAAATTTTACAGCCCCGATTAAATTAGTCTCAAAAGTGAAGAGATCATTTTCTTCATCATTGAGTCAGAGATCTGGCACAACAGTTGGATTTCAAAGGCAATACTCAGAAATTGTCAGCTTGCATGGAATTGTCACATACTTCAGACTTTATGTTTTGCAAGTTTCGTCTTAAAAAATATTACTGCCCCAATTACTCTGCTGCTCTTGTCTCACATAAAATTTTAGTTTAGTTAAAGATGAAACAAATAAGCTTTTGAAATATTTATTTTTATTGTAAAAGAGAACAAAACCACTTTTGTATTTCCTCTCTCATACTTTTAAGCTGACATATTCTTTCATGATGATATTATTCATGTTACTGTGAGATTACATACTTTGCTTATAGCTATGAATTAAATATTAAGTAAAAGTGAACTGCATTTTAAACATTAATTAGAGATTACATACCTAATGTACAGTGGATGGCAGGAAGGACTACACATTGATCTATTTTAATTAATTCCAGCTGACTTAATTACTCAACTTGATTTTTTTCCTTCTTTTTCTGCAAGTGGATGGTAAATCTTAAAAAATTCTACCTGTCTCCTAAGATTGCAAAGAAATCCACTGTACATTAGAGAATGCAGAATGGCACATTATTAGTGATTTACAGAGAACATATTGTAGCTAGTTAGGAATTTTTCCATTGGTGATCAGGCTATTTCTGTGCAAAAAAAAACCAAACAACCCTCAGAATCAATTTTCTTGTCCTTTTCTGTGTTCTTGCATTTAAAGAAAATTCACATGTCAAAAATCTTAATATTTGACACCGTTTAAAATACAAACACATAGAATTATCAATATACCTATGTACATTAAAAATATTTATGCCTGAAAATAAAACTATTTGCATGCATCCATCCTTGTTCCTAACTGTCTGGAGCACAGACTGATAGGAATGCATCCTGCTCCTAACTGTCCTGCAGGGTTAAGTGTCCAGGATCCACCCATGTGTCCACAAAGAAAAAACCCTTGAACAGATTAACTAAGGCACATGGATGCTTTCAGACTTTGCTAAGCAACAAGCTTCCACTATATTCAGTGATAGTGGCTGGAAGCCTGGCTTCATCATTTTTAAAATACCTGTCTTGATTAGAGAAGTAGAAAACCAACATAATCACAATATTAGCATAGTAACTTTTATTAGAAGGTTGGGATCGGTAATGAGGGAGATTTTTGTTTCCCCCCAGTTGGAAATAGTTACAAGTACTTATAGAACTCCAAATGGAAGGCAGATTTTAAAGTTCTAGAAGGTCTAAGTCAATTTGTCTTTCCTAAGCTGTGGGGTTGTTTTTTTCAGCAGAAAGTTTTACAAGCCTTAGACAGAGTCAGTAAATGACATGGGTGTCAGAATATATTTGCACAGGCTGCAGCTGTATATAACATGTTGACATTTGAAAAAATATTGTTTCTTTTAATCAGATTTTTATCAAAGGAGTAGAGTCCTTCATTCTAAGATGAGTGACTATAATTAGATGGTTCCTCAACCAAATCCTCCTACTCTCCCAGCTTTTGATACAACAGTAAGTTATCTACCCATAGAATAAGCCCTGCACCAAGCTAATGAGATGCACAATAAATGCATCATTAATTTATGCTAGATACTCTTCTGTTCCCTTCACATCTATTGTTGTTATCCTCCCACAGCACTCAAGCTAATTCTAATTGACGCCTTCCATCAGCAAATTAAAAAACAATATACTCCAGACTATAGTGATGAAAAATATAGAGAGTAAAACAATATGTTCTAAGAGAACACCATACTTTGTTATCTTTATGGTGCAGAATGAAAGACAAATTAGCTAAAGAATGCTGTTCAAGTCTTTTTCTTGCTTTTATGATAATAAGAAGATATTCTTTTTTTTGTTTTGATTGGATGGTACAAATTCATTGTCCTGTTACAAATTATTGATATGGTTGAAAGTCAGCACTGCCTGATTTAATACTTACAGGTGTTTCCTTCTGATAGTTTACATTTACAATTTAAATTGCATTTGGAAAGCTTAAATGACTAATCCTCAACTTGTAGGAACGCTCCTTTATGGAAAATATAAATTCAGTGTCAAACACCTTTTTTTTTGTTAAGTACACTATTGGCATTTTTTACTTGTCCTGTGGAGAGAGAATTACGAAGTTTTGGGGAGAACTGAGGCAGAGCCAGCCTGAGGGCCACGCTGGGGCTGTAACAGCATCTATATAACATTATAAATGTGTAGTATAGACACCTCTCCACAGAAAACTAAAGCTTCAGCATGTGTTGCCCAGCACCAGGGGAAGATTTAGAAAATCTTTCACATGGGCCACCATCCCCATCCTTCTGAAACTGGACTACAACAGCAGCTCAAACTCATTTTACACACAACTTTTCAGATGCCTTCTTCAAATGACTGTCCTCCCCTTCTTTGATCTGCTCACGTTCCCTTCCAAGCCCCATGCCAGGCAGCCCAGCCCTCTGGCACTGCTCAGGCTCTGAACTCACATGTGTAGTGGTGCATTTGTTATCCCTAGGGAGCTGCCTGCCCTCTCTACAGCTCAATCTCATCTCAAACCATAACCATACTTCTGTACAGGGCTTTCATGGCTAATGCTAGAAATCAACACGGAGTCCAAGCAACCATCACTATTTTCAACTGGTTCTGAGTTGAGAAAAAGATTAACTGTACTGATTTTTGGGTTATGGCTTCAAACTGAAAGAGAGTTGGTTTAGACTAGATGTTTGGGGAAATTCTTTGCTGTAAGGATGTAAGGCCCTGGCCCTGCAGGGAATGCCCAGGGAATCTGTGGATGCCCCATCCCTGGAAGTGCTTAAGGCCAGGCTGGACAGGGCTCTGAGCAACCTGGTCTAGCAGAAGCTATCCCTGCCATGGTCTTTAAGGTCTCACCCAACCCAAATCACTCTGTGATTCTGTGATGTTTTTTTTATTTAATTGCCTCTTACAAGCCATACCCTTACAAGGCAATTTTAATGTTCTTCCTCCTTTCCTCTCATGCCATGTGAGTAATAACCACTCCTCTTAGGTTTCCATTCCACATCTATATTTGTGAAAATTCTCCTTCCTCAGGCACATGTTAGTCAAAAATAAATAGTGTAGTTTTATAACTGACATGATATATTTCTAATGTTTTTCCAAGTATTCCATAAATAAGCCATATAAACACAATTTTAACAGTTGACAATATCTGATATTTTCATAAAATGCTGTTCATTTCCTATCATTATTAACACTGCCTCTGACCAACAAAAGAAGTTATACTGACACATGAACTTATACAACTCCAGCAGATTAACTACACACCACCAGCAGGATGCCATTCAGAGGAAAAATGCCATGTCTTAAAAAATAGATCATAAACGGATGAGGAGCCTACAGCTCCCAAGACACACTTGAAGCAGCCACAGGCCTTGATTCTTCTGTCAAAGTTTATCAAAGGAAAGGAGCTGCAAAGGGCAAGAGCACTCTGAAGGCTTGCAGAGGCAGCAGGTGGTCATTTCAAGTTACTGCTGCTAAAAGTACTGCGCATGTGCATTCATGTTTAGCACTCAATATTTTAAAGAGATTCTTGAACACTTCTTATAATTTTTTTTCACTTTCATTGTTTTAATGCTCTCTGAGAACCTTGAAAATGCAATGCCTTTTCCTATTTGTTTTGTCCTTTTCTATTTGACACACTCGTTTATCTGAGTTTCTTAGCAAGCCTCAAATTAACATCTTTTTCTTTCCCTGTCCCTTCCTTATTTGGAAAATCTTGCTTCACGTGTGGAAAATACAATATCTTACAGCAAACAGCACAGCACACCACAAAACTCAAAAAGCTTCATCCCGACTTCCTGGAGCAAGACAAGGAGCTGAGGAATCACATCAAAATATTAACAGCAGCCACACAGTGAATGGTAAGGGAATAAATACTGGTTTCAGATAGCTTGGGTCCATACATTCTAGCACTCAAATTTAGATTGCTAGCTTAAATCATCAGAGCTCACAGCCAGTAGAGGCAGCCTTGGACTTCAACTACAGAATTAAGGTAGAGATACCAAATTCAGAGCTACAGTCCTGAAATACCTAACTCAGCACCTGCTGAACTTGAAGGCCCCTAAAGCCATACTATATGATATGTAGGATTTCCCAGCTATATTCTTGTACAAGTTAATCCTCTTTCCTAATTTGACAGAAGATTTCTATGCCCCCAGAACTGCCTCACTTAAAAGGAATTGACACTTCTAAGGCAAACCAGCGTGCAAGCAGTCCCACCTTTGCCTACAAGGGGGCAAATCCAAAAGTTATTCACTGTGCAGTTAAAACACACCAGGCTGGATGGTTGGTGAGAGGGTCTGCAGGTACCTACTGAGGCAAATATGTCACGTGGCAAAGCTTCCCCAGCAGTCAATGAAAAGAGCAATTCAAAGCAAAGAGCAAAGAGGCTCTGAATTGTAATCAGGAAAACACTCTCTCTGCTGACACCTACAGAATCTAAGCTAGGTAATTTTCCTGGCTAAATTAAATGTGTACAGTCAAGAGCTAATGTCAAATGCTACAAACTGGTGTCCTTTGTCCTAAAGTGCAAAGAGAGGGTGAAAACAGCATTTAGTAGTCTTTCATTCAATCCAGGTCCTGTTCTCTGGGCTGTCACTGACTGCTGAATGTAAATTGCACAAATGCTGCTGCATGCAGAGAGTAGATCCCAGCAGTCCCCCTGCAGGCACATTTAGGCTGCACAAGTCATGGTGGCACTTGTGCTCTCTCTTTCCTTGTGCCTACTGCATCCTTTTCTACATGGTCAGTCAGCTTCGAGGGCAAAGTTAAGATGGCTGCTGAGATTGCTGCCAGATTACTTCATGTTTCACATCACTCTCCTGGTGCTAAGGAAAATACATATGAAGCAAAGCAAACAGCTCTATGACTATCACTCCTGTCCAGCTCTGCTTTAGGAATAAACAAGACAAATTCTCACTGCTTAGAAAAGCTAGTTAGAAACACCATTAGGAAGTAGTTCTTTAGAGTGGAGGTGGTGGAAATGGAGATGCCCACTAAGAGGTCTGAGTAGTGTGGTAAAAGGTAAGAGAGTATGATTTCAGACACAGGATTTATTTGCTACTTTTTACTTACTAGTTAAGGCAGTTTGGCATTCTCATTTTGTAATTTCAGATGACTTTTAATCAATTTAACTCTCCGCACACAATGTGCAGGACTGCAGATTGGTTACCCAGGGATCTGTTTGCAGCACGTACCTTGCAGATATTTCTGCTCTTTATCAGAACTACCCACAGTGGAAGCACCCCCTGCAAGCAATCATGTTGTCAATAGCACATGACTATAAGAGAGCTAATATGTGCCTGTGAGAAAGCAAGTTTGGCCAAAAAATGAAAGTAAGAAAGAGGGCTGTTAAAGATTACTGAGTGCCTCAAAGCAGATATTTTCTTCTGAAGAGGATGTGGATTTGTTAATCCCAGGTGGTCAAGAGAAACATCAGATTCATTTTTGTTCATCTGTTCATGCAGCAGCAATACCAACCTTTGTCTTGTCCAGTAGGTGATAAAATAATCAAGCACCAACAGAAAGACCCACAAAAGGATAAAATTTAAAAACACGGAATCATTAAGGTTAAAAAAGACCTCCAAGGTCATCAAGTCCAACCATTAACCAACACTGCCACCATGTTCACCACATGTCCCTAAGTGCCACCTCCACATAATTTTTGAACACTTCCAGGGACAGTGATTCTACAAGTTCACTGGACAGCTGGTTACAATGCCTAATCACTCTTTCAATGAAAAAATCTTTCCTAATATCCAGTCTAACCCTGGTTAAGATTAATCTCCCCTGGTGCAACCTGGGGCCATTTCCTCCCATCCTGTCAGTTTTTACCTGGGAAAGGACACCAAGATTGTTTATGTATATTACTGTTTCCCTTGGAGCATGAGGTCTAAGTAAACTATAAAACTTCAAATTCCATGAACACTTAGAAAAGCACGTGGCTTCCCTGCCTTAAGATAAAGATCATCTTCCATGTAAGCTTTGATCTCCTCTAGATGCTGAGATTCAGGAAAAACTGTCCTGGTATCATACAGACAGACTTTTTCTAAGATTTTACATACCTCAGGGAAGTGGCAGATTTATAGATTTTTTATCTTCCAGTGAAGTGAGTTAAGAATCCTTCACACCTTTACTTTCTTTAACTTTCCTATTTTAACAGAAAAAAAAACCTCTGTCTCTTACCTTTGTTTAATATGCAGGTAAGAAAACATCATCCACTCTTACCATAGTAAAGCTGCTTCATTATCTTTCAAAAGTCAAACTCACAAATGAAGTAATTGTTCCACATTAGTCTACCTATTTAATGAAGAAGGTGTTGATACAATCTAACAATCTTTTTCCTAATGCCTGCCCCAGAGAATAATTTGAAAATGTGTCATACCTTTAAATGTAAAGCAACAATAATGATTTTTAACATATTTTCTATAGTAGACTTCTGTAGTTAAAATCTTTTAAAAATAAAACTGCTACAACCCTGCTATTACTTTCTTTTCCCTGGGATATTTCTGAGTAGTTAACAGTTTTCTAGATCCCTTTACTATATCCTACTATTAAAAGCCATTATAAAACTTAAAAGGTTTTTAAAATATTTGTCTCAATTTTCCATAACTTTTCCTTATGTAACTTTCCTTCTTCTTGTATGCAGCAAATGCACTAGCTGCTGTTTTTGGAAAATATCTCTATGCAGCATATTGTACAGAACTTTATTTTTGCCCTCTTACTTATAAAAAAGAAACCAATGCTGCAGAAATGGGTTGGCCTTTAGGAATAACTCACCCTTCCAAAAAGTGAAGACTGGACTGACACTTTCATACAAAATTAAGATAGCAGCATTCAAATAGAAATGTATGAGGAAAGAAGCCAGAGGCTGATGGCATTACCCAATAACAGAAACTGAATTTCAGCCCATGGCCCTCACTCTCCACTGCTCCCTTTCTTTGCTCATATTTTTCATATGATTGTTATCCAATCCTAAATGGATTACTTAAAAAATTCTGCTTACAGTGACAGTTTGTATTATGTGATAAATGCACAGGTTAGTTTCTTTCTTTTCATTTCCTGAATAGAATTGAAAAATCATTTTCCTATTCTCATTAACACTTTGCTAGTACTACAAGAGGGTTCAGATGCCCCTTGAAAATATCCCATATTAAAGCATCATGTGAGAAGTAAAGGATAAGCATCAGCAGGGAGGATATACCCACACACCTGAGCACTGTCTCTTAAGTGTCCCGTGTTTCCCTTGGCCTCTGGAGCCACATTCCATTAGCCAACATCCTTACATCCCCCACATTACTTGAAACCACAACTGTGAGAAGAGTGGTATCAGCAGGAACTAGTTTCTATCATGAAACATGCAATAAAACAAGATTTTTCATGTCAAGAGCAGTGTTTTTCGTTTAAAAATGAAACAAAACCTTCATCAATGGAGGAGCTAATAAAGCCTCATCTGATAAAACTCAGTGCCCTCACAGCCTTCTTAGAACACCACAATAAATTCTGACTCTTACATTCCTCACAAAAAACACCACAGCTGCCACGACAAAGGCTGTGTAACATGCCAGTCTTACCAGGCTTTCCTTCACTTCAGATGGCAATTTTATTTTTTTTCTCTTTGCATTCCATTTACCAGTTCTTTCTGATCTGATTTAAATTGGCTAGTTAAGTTCAAAAGTTATTGGACAAAGCTATGAACAGAGGCAGAGAGGTCTTAAATCATCCTTTCCTTAAGAAACTAAAACAAAAACTTTTATAGATATGAAGAAAACAGTTTGAAATATGACTACATGTACACTCACTTAAAAGAGAGCAACAACTCAGGTCTTTTGAAGCTGTTATATGTTTGAATTCTATACTTAGGCAAGAGAAGGCTTATTAAAGAGATTTTGGAAAGCGCAGTATGAAATATAAAACAAGAACTGACCATTTTGCCTCACAAGCAGCTTTACCATGCTCAGAGAAGGATTCCCAAGCAGCTGTTGCTTGCAGGGGCTAGGTAGTAAGAAGGTTTCCCATAAATCTAGCTTAGGCCTTTTTGCTCAGAAAAAAGCTCATATTTCTACTGCAGGTAGTATTCTGCTATGTATGATGCTCTTTCAATACAAAGGAGCACAAAAACCAGACTGTAAAGGCTTTAAGATACACAACACTTGCTTTTCTTCTTAACAAGTACCCTGTTTGCAAAGATCTAATTACTCCCAGTCATCTCGTTTGCAGACATTAGGTCAACAAATAGCAGGATGGATAAACTTGCTTGTGACTTGGGTAACCAGTATGAATAACTCATTCTGAAAATTATCCTCAGAGGAGCACTTACAGAATTCCACAAGCCTAATGTGGTTGCAAGATTATTTGATGAACTACATAAAACACACAGAGTCATATAAAAAAATCATTAGCAGGTCATGGATAATTCACAGATAGAGCAGTTATTAAATCCCAAAGTGTTTATATACAATGAGTATCTATGGCCCACTCTGTTCAGTACATGTGTATTGCAAAAGCCAAGTATATTGGTTCTTTTCTGACATTTCATAGATATTTACATACACTATTCCAACTGGATTGGAGTAAGAAATTACAGATTAGAGTAAGAAAAAGATGTCAGGTTAACAAGCTGCTTCTGAAAAATCCAACAATTACAGTGATTCATAAACCAAAACCTGAAAAATCCCCCAGATTTAGTTTAAATATTTCCTTGAGTAAGCTATGGAATACGAAACCTGTGTGTTCTGTATTTATATTGGAAAAATGCCTTCAGTGTTTCAGAACAGCAGTTTGCAGGAGCTCATTAAATTATTATAAGGTTGTTTGGAATCCTGTTCCATTAGAGTTACTCCATGTGCAAATGCCTATTGATTTCAGTGGAACTGCGATTGCACTATCTGCTGTGAAGTCTTATTTATTTCTCATTTAAAATCCTCACTACTGTCCTTGCTCATCTCATTTTATTATTGATTCAAATCATGGTGATATTAGAGCTAACATATCCAGGCTGAATCTATGAAATGAGAGAGACTACAAAGCAGAATGCTAATGATAAAGATGGTCATTCACAAAGAGAAGACTTAACTATTTTTTTAAGACTGCTAGGTATAAAGAAATCTGATCAATAAATGACACTTAATCTTTCTTAGCTCTAATATACCGTATATAATCTTATTTGTCTCCACTGTTTTTAAAGAAATCTCCTCGCAATGTAAGATTAATTCTACTTAATAATTAAAATTACTTAGAAGCAAAATTGACTACTTACAGGTACAAGCACTGATTATGTTAATTTAAATTATAAATGCTTTTTCTTCAGTGCAATCATGTATTTTTAAGTCTTTTAGACATCATGCTTCAAGCACATTTGCTATATGAATGGATAACTTTTATATGGTACTAAGTTTCCAATTTAATGTAAACCTTTTTTCTTTTCTTTCTTTTCTTTTTTTTTTAAGTGAAAGCTTATATCTTTTATTCATTACCTAATCCTCTTTACATACAATAGTTATAAAATATCAGTAATTACCTGTTTTATCTTTTTGATTGTTTAACAATTTCCCATAGAAAAAAAAAAAAAAATTAGCACAGATCTCCATATTTTGCTTGGTTCCTGTGTTGCTTACACCCAAATTGGGAAACTCTGATGTAAATACATGCAGGGCTGATTCTGCAAAAATACTTCAAGAACCTGTGAGAGGTCTATGGCATAAAAGTACCTACTTGAGGGTTTAAATCTAGGCAAGGGCTTATGTGCTGCACCTTAAAAAACTTAATTTTACATTCAAGGCATTATAGCCAGCCCTATAACTGTATGCTCAGATGATACCTTGTTAATAATCGAGCAGATTCCATATATATGAAAACAGCTCACTGAAGAATCAGCCCTTGCTATATCATTTACAGGCTGTTTACAATCAAATCTTCTTTTAACCCTTCATAAGAGCATCTCTAGTTACTGTTTAACATATTCAGAATAACCCGAATTTGCTATGTGCTGGATGCTCTAACAGTTCAAATGGATGCCTGAGGGGCTGTGGAGCCTCAGTAATGACAGGAGAAATTGGATTTAACTCATCTCACTGTAGTCATATATATATATAAGCCAGTTGATTATTTGTGCTTTGTAGTTACTTGAAAATTGAAAAGAGGGTTGCATTTGGGAACATAACAGAGCAAATACACTGCTGACTTGTCTTAAAAGAACTAATGCATTCAATATAAAAAACAATGCTGATTCACAAGACAAAAAAAACCAAAAACACAAAAAGAAAAAAAAAAACCACAACCCAAACAAATAAAAGCCAACCAAGAAACAAAACAAACAAAAAACCCAAACAAACAGAACCAACAACCAAAACACCCCCACAAAAATCCCAAACTCTTTTGGCCAAGTATTGCTGAAGAGAAAAACAGGTGAAAAAGCAAAAAATTCAAATAAAGAAGCCCAAGAACTCTACTAGACTATAGAGATGTGTGATACTAATTCAGAAACTTGTCCTTCCAGGGATGTGTTCATTAGTGCAAAACTTTATGAGAGTTCTTGAATGTTCCAAAACCTCTAGTGCTGAGGGAAAAAGCATAATCTATAGTGCAGATAAAGCATAGAGCTATTATCCTTAGTCCAACTGTTGTAACCCTATCTAGTTTATCATCCAGTAGCCTATCAACAGCTCTTCACAGAAGATTCCAAATAGCAACTTTTGACTTCTCAGTGAAAAGCAGAATTGTGCTGCGTACAAAGCAGCTTTTCTGGAATGAGCTGGGCGTGCAAGCACACCAAATGTTTCCTAGTTGTTTTCCAGGTGGATTTTAATTTGTCTGACAGTCACTTTTAAAGGAATGATCACAGTTTTTGCATGCCATTTGCAGGCAGAAACAGGTCACAAAGGTCACCCACCAAAACAGAAATGTCAGACAAATTACCATCCAGGTTGCAAACTCTGCCTCTAAAGGATACTCGGCGTGGTTTGCAGCTTCAGGGGTTTGGGTTTTGCATTGGTCATGCTCCTGAGAAAATCACTGTGCAGCTCATTTGTTCCAGAGCCTGCAGAGTCAGAACTCCAGCATCAGGAACTCGCAGAAGGCACGACCACCAGACACTCTTTTGTTCACAGAACAGCATCTTCCAGAGGTCAAAGGAAGATAACTGATGGGCTGATGCCAAGTCGTACTTCACTGCAGACTGAAGGTGGCAAAATCAAAGTTCTGTTCCAAACTGGGATCATCCAGTATATCCTCCACAGCCAATTTCTCAGGAACAATACAGAAACAGGAAAATCACAGCACCTGCAAACAGCTTAAGAGATTGAAAGGAAGCCTGTGGCTCTGTGTTTACAATAGGAATGCTTAAGCAAAGGTTCAGTTACTAGTTTACATGTCTTTTGTTATTTTTTCAAACATCCCAACCCAATATTTTAGCACATTCTCTTGAAATTAAAATTATTACCAGTATGGGTATATTTTACTAAAGAGACCATTATGCATCCCCATCATATACTAAAAAATTAATATAAAACTGGACTAAAATCTACATTTTTTTGGAACTTAGGTGAAACTATACCAGTTTTACTACTTTTTAATTCTCTTTTACGTATAGAAATGAGGCTTGGGTTAGGGACTCCGAGTTCTGCAAAGATATCATTACATCACTTATGTACATCATTTATGTACATAACTTATGTACCTCTGGATACAGAGACTTGACAACCTGCACTCCCTCATTTTGCATGACATAAGTGGTTTAGCCACCAGTATCACCCACATTAGGGGATGAGCAGATAACATAGAGTGCAAATTTCAAAATACTCCTGTGTAGGATCTTCCGTTCAAGTTAACAATGACAAAAATCTACTTTGAAATAAGAAGGAGGCACATTTGCTCAAAATTCTAGGTTGGAGGTCTTTGTAAAGAGTAGACTGGAGACAGGTCATCAACATTATCACCACTTCTGCCTTTAAGAGCATGCCCACAGGCAGAAACTGCAGGGCTCAGTAGCTGCAGTTTCAGGAGCTTAGTGGCTGCCAGCAGTGTCTATTTCATGTTCCCAAATGCATTTATGGTTGGTATTTATGGCTAAAGAATAAATAAAATAAAATAAAATCATTCTTTGCTTTCCTGGCATTTAGAAATGTTACAGAAAAACCTAGAGGAGAAAATATTTCTTACCTGAATCTGGCCTAATTCTTTCTGTTCACCAGACAGATAAAAAAAGGCTATTTGTACATTTAAATCTGGTACTGATGTTACCAGGCAGTGTTCACTTAATTAGGTTGCACACAGCTGTACTGAGTGACAAAGAAAATTTGTTTATACACAGATTATTCTGATTTGCCCCTATTATACTTGAAGTTGGTATTTTGGTAAAGATCTTTATTGCACAATTTCTAGGTGCATCACTACCTCATTTAAGTGGTGTGGTTAATATTATCAGGTGGATAATTCTTTCTCAAATCACCCGAATCTAATATCTGTTTTGTAGGCAGATACTTGATATTCCACCACACTATTGGAATCTGTCAAACTTTTGAGCAGTTCTTTAGACTTACAAAACTCAGGAGGGAAATTAAATTTTTACATTAGAGATGGAGAGCAAGGGCAGAGGCAAACAGAGATGACCAACGCCATACCACAAAGGATATCTGTGCCTTGACTGAAAACTGACCCTGGATTTTTTACATTCAAGCCAAGTACCTCAGCCTCTAGACCACCCTCCCAAGTGCAAAGATAACTGCATATTAATTAAAAGCTATCAGACGTGCAAGATTCCATATGCACTTTTCACTGAGATTAGTATGTTTAAAGTGTTGTGAGTCACTCTAATCTTCCAAGAAAAGGGATTTAAATATATTACCTCATCCCATCTGCAGACATCTTTTCCACTATCATTTTAGTGACCTTTAACAAGTGGAGGATAGATGGGAGAAAGAGTGTGTTAACATTAAAAATGTTTTTTTGAGGGTCTAGGAAAACATTGACCAAGGATCTGCTTTCATACATTCAATACTGATGTTGTGTTAAAAAGGTTTCTTCCCTTTCTTTTATACTTTGGCACTTCAGCAGTTAATAAGTTAGCACTTTTCAATATCAATAAAGTTATGTCATGTAATCTGAAGTAATTTAATTATTTCCAGTCTAGGTTAAATAGTCATATATAAATATACCTCTTACCAAAAAAAAATTTATATTTTCAGTTCAATTCTACTCCAGCAAAATCAAGCAGAAGCCTCTTGAATCTGAATAAGAATCTGAAACCACATGAACTATTAAAATACACAAAAGTCCAAAATAAATCTCGTAAGCTATTTATTAAGAAGATAAATCTCAAAAATTCAGATCATGTCTGTATTTCACTGATATAAAATGAACCGTGCAGCCTCAGAACACCACTGATTAAAAAGAATTTAAGATGGGTGTTCTTAAAGATGAAAAAATTTGAAAATGTCTCCTAAAACTTTGGTTTTGAATTTGTAGATTGTGTGAAAGATATTTAAATATGACAATGATCAAGTAACAAACTAAAATTATAAATCAAACAATAAGGACCCAAGTCAAAGATATTTCACAATGAAAAAAAATGTTTCATAACACGTCTTGACACTTCCTTTGTAGTTCCTCGACTATCCAGTTTCCAGCATATAAATTTAGAAGTGTCAATCAACAGACCAATCCCCAACCACAGTTTTAATATCTGAGGGAAATAATTCAGCTTATTAGAAATGTTTACATGTATTTTTTAAGTCCTGATGTTTTTCTTTAGGAGTTCGTGCAGTCTAACAGCAATTACTGTATGCATTTAAATACTGTCCATGTTTTACAAAAAATATTTGCTACCCTAAAAACAAGAACTGCAAGAAAATGCCAACTTACAGAAGGAATCCTACTTCACTGTTAGCTATGGGAAAAGTGGTTTTTGCCCTCAATGCATTCTGGTTTTAATCTGTCTGTAAGACACTATAATGTAATTGAAAAGAAAACAAAAGCCATGGTGTAACCAAAAGCAACCTTACTTAGGAAAAATTACTTGAATTTCCATCCAGTCTCATTAATGAATATCCTCAGCAAAAGTGATGAACATTTCATTTTGAAATATTTATTGCAGTTTTTAAAGGTGGATTGTTAAAGATCACTTCAGCTCCCCACATTCCTTCTCTAATGCTCGTGCTTTAATTGAGTTAGTCCATCAATGTCATGCACTGTTTGGAGGATGGATGCAGGGCTAGGACTGTTAGCACTGCATATGGAAAGGACTTTGATTTAATTAACAATAATATCTCCATAGAGAAATTAAAGGTTATAATCATTCTGTTCTAATAAATTGGATTCAGGTTTTTTGTTTGAACAGAGTGGTGAATGACGTTCAGGTTTATTTCTTAGAAGTGGCAGGACATGAAATAGAGATAGGTTGCAGAATGTTGGTAAGTTCAAAACACTTAAAAAATAAATTATTACTTCACTTTATTGGAAATGAACCCAGAGCACTGGTCTGCAAACCAGTCCATGAAACTCTACTGCTTCCTACTTCTGTGATTTTTTTCACCTGCTGGGATGAAAATTCAGTTTCTGCAACAATACTAAAAATAACCAGGTCTGTAGTTCCACCTTGAATGCACAAGACATTGCTTGTTTATTTTGCCTTGGCAGTTAACTCGCTGAAAAGGCCGAGTTAAGGTAATTACTCACATGAAGCAATGTTCAAAGGAGACCAAGACACTCTGAATATGTGTTGATACTGACAAAATGAATCTCATTCAGCTTCACTGGTTTCCATACATCTTAATTTGTTTTTCATTTCGAACACTCCACTGAGCATCTTTAAAATAATAGCTAAATATATTTGTTTTAAAACAAAATCATTCTGGCTAATGCATGAAGCATAGAGTTGAGCTTGGACTGTGTGAAACAGAGAGAAGATGATGCTCACTTAAATTCTCCCTAAATGCAGTTAAACACTAGGACTGGCAGAAATGCTTTCCAATATTTCATTAAGGTACAGGATGCAGCATTAAACAGGCACATGATGGAATTTAATCCCCTGCTTTTTATAGTACCTTCCAGCTTGGTGTGTCAGAGGCAGTAACAGCACAGGAGAGAAGTAGAGGTAACAGTGGTTGTTCTCATTTTAACCCAGAAATCTTGTATTTTAATGTCCAGCCACCAAGAGTTGTTTGTTCCATACCAACAAGAAGTTGTTTGCAGAAAGATAAATGGAGCACACTGTTTCTGAAGTAGAAATACACTAATCAGTACCAGAAGGGAGGGCTGATGATGCTAAACAGAACAGGGGACCTGAGAAAAGAGCAAGATCTACTCATAAATGCTTTAGCAACAGCTGATAGGAGACTCTAAAGTATTGATTCTATCTTTTATCTTCCTAGGCTGTGTGAGCAAGTAAATAAACAGCAGGACCACATCAAAACCAAGGCTGTTCAAATAGAGACAAGAAAGATCAAAGCAATCATGAATATGTTTTATCATCGTTTTCTGCTGGTAAATATTGTTAAGTAGAGACACAATAGGAATCCATGAAGGCAGAACAAGAGATATGCATTTTGTCCTAGAAGACAACACATAAAAAATAATTGGAGCAACAATACACCACACTTAAGTTTAAAGACAAAAAAAAATGTGCTATTATTACACACAGAAATTGAATCCAACAAGGAGCAATTCTAGACTATTTTAGAACACTTCAGGTTGGACTTTCTGTGTGTGACTTGTCTAACTTTACTGGGGGTTTTTTTGGGTTTTTTTTGCTTGTTGAAAGAAAAAGCTGTCACCACCAATAAATAAGGATGATTAAATGCCTTTTGTTAAAGATAATAACATTTCCTCTAGCATAAAAACATTCTTTGAATTGAGTAGTCCTATGAACAATCCTAAAATAAGGCTGAGGCAGTACTTGATTCAAGGTAGCTGCAATGAAGTAAAAAGCACCACCTAAAAATTGTACCTTTATGGCAAAGCAAAACGAGTTCAGTCTCCAGAAAAAAATTTAAGTAACTGCTATACTGCATTTAGCTGCCATGAGAACTAATACAGGGAAGAATAAATAATATTTTTTCTAATCTTCCATTAGCTCGCTTCTCTATGAGGAAGGCATAATCAAAAATTATGACTCTATTGAATTGTATGAAAACAAGCAATGTTAAATATCTCAAGCACATCATAGAATGCTCTTGATGTGCTATACATGTAAATTTAATAATAGGAGATAACATACTGTGAATGAATTGCAAGTATCTCTTACTGTCAAAGTTTGTTCACTTTCCTGTTTGCACAAACCTTTCCACTTTTTAAAAATTTTCTGTGGAGCATTTCTTCTGATAAGAAAAAGAAACATAAGAGCATCAGAAACATTTACCTTTTTACAGAAACATTCTGTGGTTCAGGAAGGAAGAAAGGACTAAGATCATTAACACAATTTTAGGGAATATAAATTGTCAAAACTAATTAAAGGACCTATAATCATTAACAACCACCAGATATCCTTCTTTCCTCACATCTTTGAAGTTCAGTGGTTTTCAACCTTTAAAAATTTGCAGTCTACTAAATTTTCCAGAGAAGATGCAGCTTACTTCAAAAACTTTTCATATATATAGCATGTTGTGGAACATTAATTAACTTTTCTTCTGCCTTTCTTATTTTGAAATTTTCTTAGGAACAATCACAGATCCTCAGCCCATGGATGACTGATCACAGATCAAAACCTTCCAATGTCCCAATTACAAGCTGCTTGGGGAAGAAATCTCTGCTAATCAGTCCACAGGTACTGTTTTGAAATATTCTATTTCAGTTCATTCCTTATTACCTTCCTGACTCTGGACTGCAGAGGCTTTAAAGTTCTCCTCTTCTGTTTAATACACATATTTCACACAAAATCCAGTTAGAAAGAATTAGCTTCCAGAAGAATCAAATAATTACTATTTTTTCTTAATGAATGTGTTGGTCAATACTGGACCTTCAGCAACTGTTCACATTTCAATCATAATTTTCTAGTGATCTTTAATCCTCCATAGCTTCAACCATTATAATATTTGTGTGGTCCCATTGCTATACTATTAAAAAGTCACACAACCCAAATTTTCTTCAGAATAACTGCCATGTTAACTGCTCTTCTGGGATAGATTAGTTTTAAGCAACTCCTACGTGTATCCTTGTCCAGCATTAAAATTCAATGTCAGTGTAGGTCACAGACACTGAACTAGGTAATCATTCAATAACTGGAAATAGTGGGAATTCTAAGACATCAATGTAGCTGCCCAGAAAGCAAAGCGTGTTTCCTGAGGGCTAAAGGATTTTGGCTTCTTTCTTTATAGATCTGCTCAAATTCTTAAGGTAGCACAAGGAGGACATTGAATAGCTCACAAAAACTTCCAAAGAGTAGTCCTAGAAACAGGAAATGAAGTTAATGTGATGCCAATGAAGCCTGTAAATATATAACCCTGAGCTCAAAACTACATAAATTTTATGCACATAATGCACTGCATTAATTTACACTGGTATCATCTTGTTTACAGCCCAGATACTCCATAGACATGGCAGCCACACGATAGCACCTGCTTGACTTTGAACATTGATTTAAGAACTTTGGGGTTTTGGGTTGTTTGGTTCTTGGTTTTGGTTTTGTTTTTTGGTGGGAGGGCTATGCTATATCGTTTTGTTCGGTTCAGTGGGGTTTTTTGTTTGGGTTTTGTTTTGGGATATTTTTCCTTGCAGTTTTATGACAATGAGGTGAGTCATTCTACCACTAAAGAAACAGTGTGACTTAAAGTTGGCTTATCACTGAGCACTTATGAAAAACTACCATGGCCAGTCATTGCTTCTTCTGGGCAGAGAAGAACAGTCTGAAGCTCAGCAAAGGCAAAGGCAGGGTCCTGGTGAAGAATATTGGTGCATGACAAAAGCCCACCATGTCTACACCCCACCTTCATGAGTCTCAACATTATTCTGCTGTCAGCAAGTAGTATAGCTTGAAATCCTACAGCCTCTCTCTATAGTAGATAGTCTACCTGAAAAACATCTTGTCAGCTTGCTGAGTTAGATCAAGCAGTGCTATATAATTCAAAGTCTCATGTGCAGTTTCACATAATGGAGTTTTTCATTTTTTTACCCTTCACTCAAAAAAGTAAAAAAAAAAAAAAAACACATGAAATAATTGTGTTAAAGGTTAAGACTGGAAAGTAAAGTCTCCAAAAGGTAGGAAATAAAGTGAAAGTGTACTGTACAACATACCTCAGATGCTTCACAAACACTGCAATTTCAGTGTTGCTTTACACAACACGTGCATGCCATGTGCTCCTCTCCCTTTTGTTCCCCCTGCTCTGTGCCTTGCAGCCAAAATGACCCACACTCTTTCATTAGAAAAAGGCCAAGGGCTGTGAATCAGTCGGTTTTGTCCTTTGGAAAAGAAGAATGGTGATATCAAAACAGGCGAACCTTCTCCCTCGTGACCCTAATACTGACCCATAACGGATGTTTCAGATCCAGTACAAGAATAAAAGAAGTATATGGTGAAAAAATTCCCTGGAGTCCAGTGATTTGCAGCTCAAAGGTTTACAAAACTGATGTGATAAATATTCAAATCAGCAGGAACTGAGCTTTGAATTCAGGAAGTACTGTATTAATACTAAAGTTGATGGAAAACTGGATCAAGTTTGACACTCAAAATTAGTGAAAACTTTTGGCCCTAAATGCTGCACTGAACGGGGATAAGAAAGGAGAAACAAGGGAAATCTTGAGATTGCTGTGAAGATAAATTCCTTAGGTTATGTGAAGTAGTTCAATACTACATCTAACACATATAACAAAGGGGCACACAAAGAAATCAGTTATTTTGTACTCTGCAGGGTTTGGATGGCAAGGTAAATAAGCCTTGGGGATATGTAACCTATGATTCAGTACAAGCAAATTTTGAACATTTATCCCCATGATGACCACTGTCCAGTTGTGTATAAGTGCATATCTGAACTACATACATACACACACAGTGTAAAAGGCAGGGGTCCTGTGGAGGGGAGAAACTATGTCAGTGCCAATTGAAACCTTTCCAGCTATAGATTCATTGAGGAACTGAATAAAATTTCCATAGATTTCCCACATTCCGACATTTGAAAACACGATTTTTTGTTTTTCTTAGTGCATGTCTCTGAGGTGCAAAATGTATACATCTATATTTACACAAAGTCTACTTCTATATAATTCTACAGAATTACTTTTCCATGTTGACACACAAGAAATGCTTTCCCTTTGGTTATGCTGTTTTATAAATATGTACATGGAATATATATGCACTTGAAATTTCATTAGATTATTTTAAGCAATCACAATAATTCATCGTGATTTGTATCTTTTAAATTCTTTTTCCCTTGTGTACTGAAGTTGACTTCATTAGCGAGTCAGATGATGTCTGCTTCCCACAAGAAAAAAAAAGGCCACTGAGAATATATTCTCCTTCTTCTCTTGTAGGTCATTTGGACATATAACTTAATTCCTTACTAACACTTTAAAAGGCATATGAAGCCTCCAAACTACTTAAATGTAGTAAGCATTTAAGCACTGCTGAGCTTTGACCTAGCTTGTCCCAACTATGGGACTTACTACGTGCAAGATCAGTATATGGACACTTGCCTTGGGGCCTCCAATCAGTAACAGAGCAAACCATACAAGTCACAGAATCTCCACAGATTATCTGCACAAAACCCCAAGTGATGTGAAAAGACCTACCCTGGATTTTGGTACTGAGATGAATTTCACTGCAAGAGGAAACATTGCTGTGAGCAGTGACAAGATGACAGATAACTATCAAAACAATTTTGTATAAAGGATATTAAATCCTTATTTTATTTACAGTTCTTCTGAAATTTCTATATTTGAACTCACTTATATGTATACACTTCGCCATAAATCATTGCAGAGTTTTTTCACAGGTTTTACTTGACAAATTTACCTCCTCTGAAGTCCTGCTTCACCCCTCAGGAGTACACCAAAATCTCATAAAAGCGTATTTCAAACTTTTAAAACCATTATTTAGATTCTTTGTAAGGAAAGTCTGGGTTATAGTAAACCTGATGATTAGGACACCTTTGGGTGCATTCTGATTCCAGACTTGTTCCTGTAAAGACTGAGTTTCATTCCCAGGGAACTCAATAAGCCAGGAACATCAGAGTACACAAGGAAGCAGCATCTTGCCAACCAGCACCAACACAAAAAGCAAAATAAAAAGTAGCCTCCAAAACACAAAGGAGATAAGAAGAGCTGTCTGGGTCTCACTCATTCTCATCCAGCTTCTACTTCCAACATTCATAAATATTTGCTTTTACTTCCATGCTGCGGTCAAGAAAGAAGTCGGGTTGTTACTAAAATGTCACTAAGAAGCACATCTGAGGATATACATTTGAAATCTATGTATAGAGGTACAATTGATTCAGCTGACCTTTCCACGTTACTGTGAATACAGATATTCTGATGGCTCATGCAGGAAGCTGCTGCATGTGTCACACCATACTTCCACTTGCTTCAGCCTTCCACTGTACATTTGTTTACAAGTACCAAAATGTCAATACAAAAGAAAAAGAAAAAAAAAGGCACTCAAAAACTTTAACTATAATGAAACCTATGAGATTTTTCATTTGCTTTCATCTGAAGAGCAAGATTCAACCAAAACTCTTTGATAAGCTGCTTGTAATGGGCCAAGAAAGACCTTCAAAAATAAGTACATCTGCACTCCTAGCAGATGTCTACACCAAAGAATGCAGAACAACTTACAGCAGCTACCCCAGCTTTAAAGGAGCTAGTGCAGGCTTCCATGTCTCACTAGCACAAAGCTCCCACAGATACATGAATCCTTCTGGAATGTAATTTACCTTGTCCTGATGTACTCCCAATGAATAAATGGTGCACCTTGTTAAGCAAAATGGTGTTCAGTGTGCCAAGGGCACATACTTTCCTTTATTCATTAATTGCCTCAAATGTGTTTCAGCCAAGACATCACCTCTCCATTAGTTGCCCTGTTTGATGTCAAAGCCAACCCTGACTACTGTATGCAGAAAGCAGGACAGTTATTGAGAAATAAATTCAAGTCCCTTACCAACCATAAAATGCTTCTTGTTTGACTTAGAAATCAGTGCTTAGGAGCACACACATTTCAAAGGCAGTGGCACTGAAACATTATTGATCCACTAACACACTTCTATCTATGGCTGTGGGCATGTTCTGGTTTGCTTGTGGGGAAGCATTTCCCGTGTAAATGAATTGCTGCTTTTTCAGCTGTCAAATGTTTGAAGCACACAAAACAGCTAGAAACCATCCAATGATAGCATATTATCTCATAAACCTGACCCTTATTAGAAATTACTCAGGAAAGCATTACAGTGGGTGGAGAGCAATTTAAATTGTGGCTTTCTGGAAAAAAATAATAGAGATTTGTCACCTTTAGAACACGTAGGTAACAAAAAAGCTTTCAATCCTAAAATGTGCCTTAGATAATTTAAATACATATAAATTTTACAATAACAAACGAAAGCTCAAACACTTGGGGAACAAGTTTTATATTTTGTGTATATGGGGAGGTACTATGTGCAAGGCAGGAAAGAAGAGGTTGGCAGCTTTAACCCACCTTCAAATTATCAGAGTTTTAAGGCTGGTCTTGATCCAACTCAGGCATCTGCTCTGTGCTATCATGTGTTACCTTCCATTGCCAAGAATATTTGGAAAGCAGCAGGCAAACCAATAAAAGGCAACAAGACAGTGGTCAGATCAACCTTTCCCAAGGGAACTATCTGATGGAATATCTAGTTCTCAAGTGAGATTTCTGTTTTCTTTCCTGCACTGAAGAAGTAGAGAAAATGCAGGGTCAAGCATGAAATCCAGCAATAGCTGTTGCACTCACACTGGAGATCAGAATAAGGTTCTTCAGTTTTGTCCATAGCTTTTTCACTGGATTACAGAATTATTTCAGTAAAATAATGTAAGGGTCTGATCCTGCTTTCAAATAACTCAGCAGCAATGTCACTGTTTTCCCATATGGAGCTACCAATCAAAATTTAAGATACTGTTCTCTCCATTTATGTACCTCCAGAGCAGCGTTCACCAAGGAAGAGTTCCCATGTAGTTCTTCACGAATACTTCAGTGACCCACATAAGATTTTCTCCATAGTCTTGGTTTTATAACTTCAAAATCCTACAATGATACTTTTTTACCTGCATCTGTCCTGAGCACACACACAAGAAATTTAATTTTTGCCGTGTACTATTCACTCCATGGTGCCGAGTACAGCAGCAGAGTATTGATTTTTGCCAGACCATTATCAGATATTTAGTGCTGGTTAGTAGCCAGTGCTTCACAGGAAGATGCAAAACACTGCTCATTGAAACAACTCCATCAATCTCAGAATGGCTGCTGAACAGCTCCAGAAAGAAAGCACTTGAAAATGTGTCTGAGAGGCAAGACAACCCTCCTTTTCACAGAAGCGAAATTACAGGCTCAAAAATACATCAGATTCTTCTTCCCTGTGTATAAGGTATGGTCAGTTAGGTTTTAGTCATTACAACTTGAAATACAAGAAATTCATCTTTTTGGTAAAGAGCAAGAGTGAGTAACGTTCCAAGATTAAGGAAAACCAGGCTGCTATCTAAAACTGTCTGCAGTTTCTGTGGGCCTGCCCCAGCCCAATGTCCTCATGGAGCTGTAGCTGGGGCACCAGAGCTTCCCTCAAACCCAAGATGATTTTATACAGCACAAGGTTAAAACCACGCCAGAGCCCATGCTTTATAAGCCATGCTATCTTTCTTAATTGATGTTCAAGCATGGGTGGCACCAAATATCAGATCTTATTAACCGTTATATTGTTGTTTGTTGAAAAGTTTTGTTAAGAGTGTTAAAGGTTCTCTTGAATTTAGTGAATTAAAATGGTTTTCACCCTCTGAGACTAGAACGAATAGATTCATATTACTAAGGAGACCCATCTCTGAGCAATTTCCTAGATAGCAAAAGAGCAACAACAACAACAATCTCTAAATCCATTGTTAATGAAGTTCTTTTCTCTAATAATACTTGTGGCACACGCTAAAAGCATGATTATATTGTTACAAAGGCACTCAGTTGGATAACCTACATAGCTTGTTCATGTCCTTGCTGCTTATCAATCTTTGATGTATCTATCTAAAAAAGATGTCAGTAAACATAACCCCACACCTTTTTATCCAATGTTCTGTTTTTATGATAAATGCAAGTTATACCTTAAAGTAGCTGGAATTTCAGTACACGAGCTTTTCAATACTGAATTAAATTTCTGCTTCTATCTTCTTGTGAAAGCAAACTGCAAGACCCTAAAACAGGGGCAGACCATAAAAAAATCCCAAACATTCCTTAGGCAAATGTATAAGTATGTAATGGAGATCAAAGCTGAATATATAAATCCAGGATGTGAAAGAGAACAAAATACTCTCAAAGTGCCTAAAATCGCTGACAGACAATCTATCTGCCTAATTTAGACTACCCTAAGATAGGAAAATACTTTAGACTACTAAAGGATAAGGAAAGCATAGAAGGGGGAATATAATCCTCTCATACTATAGGGAAGAAAAAATTAAGCCAAAATTCCCCCAGACAAAACCCCACATGAACAATGCACATAATATGCCCAAGCTTATTTATGCATCCCTCAATCAATGTATGTATAAGGAAGTATGAACCAAGAACAAACATTAAAAGATAAAACATCACAGAATCATAAATTATGCTGAATTGGAAGGGACTCATCAGGATCATGGACCCACTCCTGGCCCTGCACAGAGCATCCCAAGAATGCCACCATGTGCCTGAGAGCATTGCCCTAATGCTTCCTGAACTCAAGACACTGCTGCAACCACTTCCCTCAGGAGCATATCCCAGTGCCCAGCCACCCTCTGGCTGAAAAACTGTCCTGGTATCAAACCTAAACCTTCCCTGACTCAGCCTCATGCTATTTCCTGAGTCCTGTCCCTGGTCATGAGAGTGAAGGGGTCGGTGCCTGTCCCTTCACTTCCCCTCATGAGGGTGTTGTAACCCCACTGAGGTCTCCCCTCAGTCTCCTCTTCTCCAGGCTGAACAGACCAAGTGACCTCAGCTGCTCCTCACGTGGCTTCTCCTCCAGACCCTTCACCATCCTCGTGGCCCTCCTTTGATGGTCTCTAGTACCTTAGTTTCTTTGTTATGTTATGCACACTGCACACAGGACTCAGAGCAGAGCAAACTGGGACAATCCCCTCCCCTGCCCGGCTGCCCAATGCCTCCAGGACACAGCTGGACCTCCCAGCTGCCAGGACACTGCTGACTCATGTCCAACCTGCAATCAGCCAGGTCCTTTGTCACAGTGCTGCTCTCCAGCCTCTGATTTCCCAGTCTGTCCGTACATCCAGGGCTGCCCCATCCCAAGTACAGAATCCTGCACTTGTCCTTGTTGACCTTCATATGATTGGTGACTGCCCAGCCCTCTAATTTGCTGAGGTCAAACCTCAAAACCACTGACAATCACCTCTTAATCTTTGTCCATCAGGATAAACTTAAAGTTTTTGGGAATTCTTTCAAACCGCTGACAGATTTCCCTACAACTAAAATTGCATTTTAAGTCAGGGAAAGCAGCTGTTCTACAAATTAAAGAAAGATATAAAAAGTGAATCCATATTTATCATGCAAAATCCTTTCAGGTAATTTCATAAAGAGAAGCACTGAAAAGTAATTCCATTAAAAATTAGAGTAATAGAAGCGAGAAGCTATGGTACAAGAAGGAATAGAAATTTTAAAATGTTTACTGAATCTATTTTGAAATAATTGGTAATTAAAAATAGTTTTTAGTATTAAGCAGATGTTTAATCATTGGTTGAAAAAATAACAAAATTTCACGTTATGGGCAAAATATTGCAAATTCAAGGTAAAATAAAGTGGCTCAGTTGCCTGTGTGAATTTTGATGGAAAATATTTTGTATAAATTTTAATACATAAAACCAGTTTAGCCACCAACCCTGTAAAAAAACACTTCTAATTTTGTGAGCTTTGGGTGGGTTGACTTTCACCTCTGGAGCATTTTAGTCCCATCTAAACACTCCATGCTGCACAAACATTTGACATTAAGCGTGTTTTATTATCTGACATAGTCTTAAAATAATCAGCATTTAATTAAAAGTTAAAGAATAGAGTTACAGAATAAAGCTATAGGCTACCTGGAGAATTTAAATGCTCAAAACGCTGGATGTTATTTTGGCTGTTTTGTCTACTGGATTACTGGTGGATTAATAGACCTCCCAGGGAGAGCATTGTTAAAACAGAGTTTTCATCACAGTGAAAGACATCGCAGAGACAGTTGTTAGTGAAACATATATTAAGAGGCAGCAGTTACCAGTAGGTTTTGAATTGTTGCACCAGAGAAAGGGTGAAGAGATAAAAAGAAGAAATGCTGCTCATTCCTCAGTTTTACAGATTGTAAAAAATGGGGGAAGAAATAAGCAGACAGTTTAAAGAGAAAGGAGGCATGCCAGGAAGTTACAAACACATAAATGTTTGTATCTTAAAGAGAGTGAATTGTACAAAGTGTGGCTAGCAAGAATTATTATACACGTTGGAACTTGGGTACAGCCCAAATTGAGCTAGTGGATGAGGAATAGAAAGCCATGATGCAGAAAGACCTTGGCAGAATTTGGCACTAGCAGAACTGGAGACAAAGCAAAACTCTTAGCTGAGGTATCTGGTGCTATCGAAGGACCTATTTATTTATATATTTATTTATTTATTTTAAGCTTTTCTTTCTTACTTGACAGTGAGCTACTCAAATCCAAGAGTAATGACAGGCAAAGCAGGCTGTTGTGTGCTGTATGCAACATACTGTATAAGGTATCCATAAAACTGTAAGTAAACCTGATGCAGCAAACTGTTTGTAACATTCACTAGAAGGAAATTCTATTTAGCTTCCCAAGATAAGATTAATAATGGCAAATTAATTTATGCTCCCTCTAAACCAGTAGACAGAGACATGCACCCAGTATGGTCATGATGATGTCTGGCTCACTGGTCTCCAGTGCAATAAATTTAGATGAGGTATTCTCTATGCAAATTAAAAACAAATATCTGATCCAAAAGAAAGTGATGTTGTACGAAACAATTTGCAGGGCTGTGTCAGGCTATACTGAGTAATGCTCCTATAAATTAGTGTGATTTGAAATCCACCTAAGCCAAAAGCACTCTCTTTTTGACCTACACCATAAGATACAAGATTATGTAAGTGACAGGATGGGTAATGAGTGCTGTAATTGTCCACACTTATTCTGCATTAAAATTACAGTGAGTGGTAAGATTAGAATAGTGCAGTCCCTTAAGGATTTTATTTTTTTACATACAGGAATTAATCATTATAAAGTAACAACAGATGAGTTCTAGAAAACTCAGAGGCTGAGACTTGTAGATCATGCAAAGCCTCAGCTGCTTGTCTGAGTCTGCTGGTTACCCCAAACAGAGTAAAAGTATTGCAGGCAAAAGCACTTCTGACAGTTCTACTTTCAATGCAACCCAAAAATCATACAAGAGGGACACCCATCACCTTTCTGTCCTTCTTTAATACGTTAGGCGAGCTTCCCAGATTTTCAAAATCTAAAAAAAATTCAAATTTGCGGTTTCAGCCCTGCAGAGATACTCTTGGCACACTAATGGCCGAGAGGAAAGTTATCAAAAGAAAGTCTCTGTACTATTCTATACCCTGGAGTTATTTAAATGAGAATGAAAGACACTAATAGGTACCAGCTGGCTACAGTCCCTAGAGCAATATATCAAGTAAGCACGGCCAAAACACTCTGTCATGCCCCTCTTCACACCTCCTGCCTGAGGGGTGAGGACAGAGAAATGCTCACCACCCCTGAGGTCACCTTTGCTGTATTTTCTTAAATTCTAGGCATGATCCACACATTCATTAAGGTCCTGCTGCATTGTCTGTTTTTCCTTGCGAGATTAAATTTGAATTACATGAAATGATAAAAATCCAGCATCCATCCAGAAATCAGGTATGTCTGCCTGAACAAGGAGCACAATGGAGGATGTAATTTTACATATACAAAACTCTCCCAACAATAAACAAACAACACAAAAGCCAGACTACACATGAATTGTGAAGTGCATTGGCTGAGCGGCATCTTAGTCATAAAATATCTTTATACCTTCTGTGAGTCTCCCAAGTGTGCAAGGTAGCCCCACCTACCATTACCACTACAGCCACCTGATCCAAGGTAGAAGAATTAAGCTGTAATTTTCCAGAATTGCAAATTTGAGCAAGTGCATACGGAGCTTCCAGTCATAAAGTAAAGGCCAGCCTTCAAAGAAACAGTGAGAAGCAGCTATGGATTCAGAGACTGAGAAGTCTCTCCAATCAGAATTAGCACAACTAAAGTCACTCCAGAGCAAAACAATCCAGATTCCCTTGCTGTCCCACTTTAAAACCAAGCTTATCAGCAGTTCAGATGTGGGGAGCAGGTAACAGTTATACTTGGACAGCAAGACAAAATTGTTTGAGTTATCCCAAAACATTATACTTGATTTAGAATCTCTTGGATTCCAACAAGAACTGAAAAAAATCCCCATTTTTTTAATGTCAAGTTTGCCAACTGTTGCCTGCAATAATAAAAACATATAGTCCTTATATTTATGAATTGTTTGTAAGCGCTCTGGTATGCTGCTGCCTTGTGGCTTCTATGTTCTCAAACTGCAAAATCAAGCTCAAGACTGAAGGCATTACAGTTTAAATATCACCAAAAGTAACTAAATAAATGTGATTCCAAATTATTCATATGCTACTGCTGCACATATCACTATATAAGTGCATTTCAGTAGGTCAGAATATAAAAATCCCATAATATTGAAATTATGAGCAGCATTTCAGATGCACAAATGGTTGTAGAGTCAGCCCGAAGCTCCTCAGACCCAGGAACTTCACCAATGGCAGAGTCAAAAAGAAGACAACAAAAATAAAGAAAAAACATATACTGCTTCCTTCAGTACTTGAACACCTTCAAACATGTGAGGCAGATTCCTCAAACGAAAGGTTTCAACAGACAAAGCAATTTAAAATTTATTAAAGCATTTATCTTCCTGGAAGCTTTTTCTCATTGAATCAGCATAGTTTTAACATACACCAATATCCAGGGCAACTTATTTCACAGCCTATTGTTATTTTACAAATTTACATTGTCTATACATATATTATTTTAGTGTACTCTGGACAGATACCTGGACTCAAAGGGGTTTTAATCAAGCACAACAAGGTAAATCAGCATGGCATTTCAGCTTAGAAGCATGAAAACACCCCCAGCTCAATCACGTGCCTGTTCTGTCAATTTTATGCTCAAGTATTTTGCTAGCGCAAAACTGAAATTTGTTAATTTATATGGGTAGTACCAGAACTTGAAGCTTGGGACTTACATCCTGCAAAATATATACTAAAAAAAACCCCCTTTAGTCCAAAAAAAATTCTCAAATCAAATGCCACACTGGACATTTAATTAGCAAGTTATCTTTATCTATTTTTTTAGCCCAAAGTAAATAGGCATCTGTAGTTTTGCAGCTGAAATACCATAACATCCTAGAGCATTAGAAGTTAGCAACTGAAACAGGCATTAGCTTGCCTTAAATGAAAAGGTCTGCCTTTGCCCTAGCTGAAAGATGAGCCAAAAAAAAAAAGCTGATAGAGCAAACAATGAATGGGGGTTTCATCAAATCCCTGTGTTTGACCCATTTTTCATCTATAAAGGTCCCTTAGGCTGTCATATAAAATATAAAAGGCTTTAATAAAAGATTGCAGCCTTTAGTTATAAGCTGAATGACAGTAAAATGTCCATGATTTTTAATGTAAAGGTATTAACATACGCTTTGATTTTTTTTTTTTTAAATCACAAATTTTAAGATAGTAGAACATGCAAAGTGAAAATAAGTTCATGGTCTATGCTCGTATTATCATACATATCCAGTATTAAATGGATCACAGTGTTCCTGGTCTGTATAAAAAATAAATACCATCAATGCAAGCTGTAGCAAATTAAAACCATTTAGAAAAATATAAATATTAAATTTAGCACATGTTGGAAAGGGATCCCACTAATTGCAATGTACACAAGTAGGTCTTGTGAGGCAGTGGCTCAAAAAATCTAAAAAATATTCATATGAGATTGATTTTTTTTTTTTTTTTTACCTGCGAAAACACCAGAAGAAGAGATGCAGCAGAGCTGGTATTCAAAAGTCACCAGCATTTTACATTTAATAACAGATGTCCAATTATAGCCAAGTCAATTACTCTAGCTCTGCTTTAGGGTTTAACGTATTCAGGTCTAACTTACATTAGGCTGTCAAGCATATCTTTAAAGTGTTTTGCAGTTGCATGGCACTAATATTGTACCAAGATGTTTACAAGCACTGAGGAAATTCATATTCATATCACTGGAATTCTGGATTTAGATTGGTGTCATGTACAATTTAGCTGAAGGAAGTGTGTGCTGTTTGGCTGGATAGGACGTGGATGTGCAATCCTCTTTTTTTTCCACCACCAGTGATAGCATGTGCCTCCTTATGCTGACAAGGAGGTTACTCAGCTGCTTCTTTTCAGGACACTCGAACCCTTACAGATTGTTTTGTTTGCATTTAGCATTTCCTGAATGTAGGCCTTTTCTAAAAAGAAAAATCCACCTTGCTCTCCTTTGAAAATCAACAAAAATCCAATTACACCTTTAAAGTTAAGAACTGCAGGTATTCAAGTTGCCCTGAGAAAAGGTGGAAATGGTAGTTTGTGCTGGCAGCTAAGGCATCACCTCAGTCACACAAATGCAGCACTGTTACAAGGGCTCCTATCAAGTAGTTACCACTGCACACCTGCTGTTCAATATTCTTGTTAAAAACCCTTGGCTCTTTCAGAGCTTTGCGCATCTGACTTCGTCCTAGCGCTTGTCCCAAAATGATTGAAACTGAAAAAAAAAAATATATATATATAGGAGAAATCAGAAATGTTACAGATACACTGCAAGCCTAGAACTGTCAGTTCAGAATTTGAATTTTTTACTTATTCAATGCAAGATGAAAGGGGTATCTTTCATTCTGTCTCCGTAACATCATAAGCAACAGCACATCCCTGAAGACAGTGACAGCACAGGGCAGCATCCTTGGTAATCCAACAGATTGGTTACAGTTCTTACACTGGGAACATTTCAGCTCAAGTGAATTTATGAAAATAACTGTATTTGTAATCTGAAGAAGATCTAGAGGGGGTTTTTAATGTGCTTTTATGCTTTTAATAATCTTGAGTCCTAGGAAAAATAAACTGACAATCCCATTGATGAAATTATCAACATAATATACATTTTTACCTCAAGTTCACAAGTTATTTCATCCACACTGACATTCCAATATGTCCTATGAGACTTTTTCATGAACCTAGATTTCCAGAAAACAAAGCAAAGCATGTTACTGGCATATCCAAGTTAACCTGTAGATATCCAGGGGAAAAAAAAAGTTTCAGCGAAGTCTCAGCTATTATTTGTTATTTTCTATATTAAACTTTCACAATTACTTTTTTTTTACAGTATTTTCCAATCTCTCACTGTGTTTGAAAATGTTTTAGACAGCTTCTGATATCAAACATATGACAGGAGCTAGAAGTCAAAGCATAGTATCAAAGCATTGTGAGGAACACCCTCATTCATATATTCTCATTGGAAGGAAATTTCAGTGCCAAAACTGGACTGTCTGATAAAATGTGGGCACACCAGCAACTGCCTTGTGTGATTAACTCCATAGATGGTGATTTTTGCTGCTTTCAGGGAACAAAAATCAGCAACAGTAATAACAGCAAAAGAGGATTTTCATTGACACAATTTGCACAAAACTTTGCCTGTATACCAAAAAGAGTCTCCCATTGTGAACTTCATATTGATACCTCTTTGAGAGTTGGTATAACTTTACACTCAGCATGAACAAATCTAAGCATCTATTTTCCACCTTGCTGCCCTAATTAATTTTTCAGTCTCTATAAATGCCATTCACATCTCATCTGTAATTCAAACCACAGACTCAGGTACTGCCTTCAATGCAGATCTTTCCTCAGCCAAATACTGATATTCTTATCTCACTTCATCTTCCTACACAAATTTTCTAAAAGGAAGATTTTCTTTTGTGCCTGAACAGATGAAATTAGCACCTGGTTGGTCTGGTTTCCAACAGACTTCTATCTTCTCGTCAGCCTTGACCTCCTCCACTTTACACCACAGAAATCTACTCAAAATGCTGCACAAAAATCAGTTTTCCTCCTAAATCCCACATATCCTGTCAAGCCTGTTTTCCGTCAGTGGGTTTTTTTTCCTCTCTGAATTAAATGTGAAATTGTCTTCCTCTATCACTGGTTCCCTAAAGTGTCATCCTCTTATTTTCCCAACCAGTTCTCCATCTGTTGAATTTTCAAAGATCTTGCCATAGTCTCCTTCTGGGGCCATCTTTAGCCTTGGAAACACTTGCAAATTTTTAAAAAATACATCAGTATCTTCTTCATCTTCTCCAAATTTTACCAGAATGGTGCTGGAACATTAAATTTATAAAACTTTGCTTCCATGCAGGGATCAGATAGGGTGCAAATACAATTGACCATGATAAATGGTCTTTCTACATCATTATATGGCCTCAGTTTTTTGTTCTAGGTAAGACTGATCCTAGGACAAATTTTGCCTTCTTGCTTTATGAGGGACTTTTTTTTGCATGTTTAATCTTATTCCTGACAGTGGTCACATGGACAGAAGACATATGCTAGAGCAAAAACCATCAAGCTGTGAACTTCACTTCTCTATTGCACACTGTGGATTCCCATTATAATTTCACCCTTGAACCATCATTTTAAAATCTGAAAGTCACATCAGTCAATTTTTCTGAACTCTTCTCTTTTCCCTCCACATATTTTTTATTTGGGAAAAAAAAAAAATATCCCAGCCATTTTCAGCTGAAAACATCTAGAAACAGGTATGAATTTTCAATTCTTAGATGATTCAAAAAGGGCAACACATCACAAGAATTTCTAACAACTTTCAATAACCCACTGACATTGGTTATCATCCAAACCAGTTTCAGAGATATTTCTAGTTCATTTCCATGAGACCTTTGATGAGGTTACCTCAAAATGTTTAAATGACAAATATACATAAACCCTGGGTTTCTCCTCTTCAGTAGTTATTGTTTATCTTCTCTATTATTCACAGACGTATTTTTTTTACAGTTTTTTATTCTGCACATGAAAAAACAGTTTAATTTTTTCTACCATTGGATTCATAGTGACTGGTAGACTTAAAAGAATTCTTGAGAAAATTCTCACCTCATTTGGAAAACCACCAAAAATCCCATTTCTTTCCTCCCTACAACAATTTCTTGTGACAATAAATCTTTTCAAAAACACAGAATATATTTACTTTCAAAAACACAGAATATATTTACTTTCAATAGCCCTATACTCTTTGTAGTTAATCTTACTTTTACTTACTCTTTCCTTATTACTGTAATGTTACCACTATTTACCATTATTCAACTTCTCCAGCTCCTCATGGACTGCTTCTCAGAAAACCACAAAATGTCAGAGCATTGCAATTTGTCATGCATGTTGGAGAAATTTAAATATGCAAATGAATTTATTGTATGCAATGTTGAAATATCTGTATCAGAAAGCTGATTCCTTCACTTCTAAAAGTCTAATGAGATTCAGCTTGACATTTAGCACCATAATAGTCACTGCTCAAATTGTGCTTCGCAGTGGGAAGTTCAATCTGAGAAACTTTCCCAAGTAAAAATGTTGATGTTGAGATAATTAACATTTTAGTGGGGTTTTTTGGAAAATGCCCTATGACTCTTTTCTGCAGACTTCCCTAAGAGCTATATATAGCCTCACTTAAGGGAAAATGTAATTAGGCAAGATTTAAGAGGTCCCACTGGCGACTTCAAGCTCTATCTTCACATCAAAAGGAAACCAAAGCCATTTACACTGTATTGTTTAGTTTTGTACCAAGATTTCCTAATATTTAATGGAGGTGCTGGAAATCCAAAGCAGCTTTAAACAACCAGGGAACAATGTAAAGCCAGGAGTGAAAATATTCAAAAGAAAAGTAAAGAGGATTTCAAATCCATTTTACACAGCTGCATCTGCTGTGACAGTTTATTAAGCTGAAAGGCAAGGGATTTTTTTTCCTTTCTGAAATATTTACCATAAGCTAAATAGAATTGTCACAGTGTCTCAAGCCACCGCTGTTGGAAAACTGAGCATTAGCAGGCTCACACGAGAACATTACTTGGCTGAACCACTGAGCTAAAGGGTGACCAAAATCAGATCCAAACAGGAGCCAAACCTGCAGCATTCAGATCTGTGGAAGGAACTGAAAATGGGACAAAAACTGGAGAGAGAAAGTAACAGGCTTTGTGCATTAATGGAATGAAAGGAGCAGAGAATTTGCCATTTTTTAAGAGATTCCAACCTTTGATGATGTACTAAGCAGAAAACATGTACCTTTGAACCTTTTCACGAGATACTGAACGATTTCATGAAGGTTTTCTCTTTGAGAAAGTGACCACCTTGGCTGAGGAAAGTAATGTGTAAAATAATGGCCTAGAGGGTTTTTCTTATTTCTGAAACCATTAATGGAAGGTATGATCACTTAAGCTGCATCATTCACAAGTGCTGTATTAGCTGATTTGGTAGAAAAGCAGAAACACAAACCCTTTCTCCTCCCAGCTAGCCTGTCACTGGAAATACCTCTCCCAAAACCACACACCAACCACCAAGCCTTAGGAGACATAATTCTTCTAACTAAACCTTCTGTGCTCAATCCTTGTTAAAGTTGCAGTCATGTGAAATAAGTGTGCATAATAACAAAATAAAGGTTTGGAGCTCCGAACTGGGCATTTACTTCAGTGGATCAGTTCTGCCAGTAAAGAAACCATGACAGTGCCCAGTTTTATTCCCTCCAGGTAAACAGGGCAGCTATGTGGAGTACAGGAGAGAAGAGAATGAGGGGAAAACCCACAGGAGCAAGAGGCAAATCCCACCTGCCTGATTCCTGCAAGCTTCTGCAGAAGCTAACAAACCACCTTGGTGAATCAGCCATCACCCCCTCGCATCTTCCCTTGATGTTTAGAGAAGTCATTGCACTCCATGTGTGTGCCACACAGTTAGGCCCTGGAATAAAGATATTGACCTTTGAAAGCTTGTTCCTAATTAAAGTTATCCCTTTGAAAGCACACAAGTAGTTCTGGCACCTTTGGCCATTCATGGCTATTAACTGTTACCTGAAAAAGCACTGCAACAGAGTCTGCAATTAAATGTTCTTTAAAGTTCTATTCCTTTTAAATAAGTCAGAAATTGGGCACAATATTAATTGTATTCTTTCAAGTCCTCTGGAAATATTTTCAACTCTTAATTAGACTTAAACAGAGAGAATAAACCCCTATGATGTTGACAGAAAATTTTGACATTAATTATTGCATAGAAAGTCAAAGGTTTCATCATAGTATGTCACATCTCTAAGAAGCTATTACATGGGGTCTAAGAAACTGAAATATAAGCTGTGTCATGACTTACTGGTAGCACTAATTTTCCTATTATATATTCTATTTCTAGAAATTAATTTGTGCTGGAATTTAATCAAGCATAGGTTGCTCTGTTCTCTCTGTGCAGGTTCCTCTGATATTTTCATGATCATCACAGAACCTTCAGTTTCTTACTAAAGGGTGAACAGAGCTCTAATCCTTCTCTGTTTTTTGTATTGCAACTTTTTCTTTCGGGGAGAGGTTGTGAGGTTTAAGAATGGAGATGATAAGCAGGAATTTTCTTTTCCACCCAGTTATGACTTTGATGAAACTTACAGATTTAATACCTTTTGTAAAAAGTTGCATCAGCAGGAAAGGGACACCATCATCATCATCATATATTTGGTATACCAGGCTTTAGAATTCAGAATATATTTGAAAATCAAAGCTAAATTAATAAAATGAAAGAAGGAGAAAATCTTTGAAAAATAATCAAGGCATTGATTTAAGGCTGGGAAGCAACAAACAATATCAGAAAACTAATGTTTAAATGGGAAGGTCTTTCCCTTCTGAAACCAAACAGCTGAGGGCAGAGAAGAACTTAGGGAGTGTCCCTAGGATACTACACCCATTCAAAGAACAATAACTCATTTTCATTTCCAGCATGACCAGCACTGAAAAGCTCTCATGTGACCCATTGTCACTGAAAATGTCATTGATTTGTTTTTTTACTGTTGGGTTTTTTTTTTAATATTGACATAGTGATGATAAGGATATTCACTGGTCATAAGAGGGTGGAAGAATTACCTAATTAAGTCAGCACTGCAGGAAAATAGGCAACTACATTAAATATGCATGGGAAATGCATCACTTTATTTTCCTGGCTTCTACTCTGCTGTTTTTATCTGCAGCTCGCATGCTAAAGGGGAGGAGAGAGGCAGGAGGAGGAAAAGGAGTGGGAAAGCAAGAGCAAGGAAGGCTGGTGTGCTTCATCTGGTTTGCAACCTAAAATAAAAGATTAAATAAATAATGAAAACCAACATCAGTTTCAACTGGTTAGGGTTGCATGAGGGATATATTCATTATATATTTCTGATATTTAAAACTACTATTTTGTCATATATAAACAATTTTCCACTTATAAAAGTGCAGAGGATCCAGTGCAGCTTTATAAAAAAAATGAGACTTAAAACTGAGGTACACCAGTGCCATATTTAACCCATTCACTGAGTTCTACCTCTTGGGAATCCTGACTTCCTGACGTTACTCCATGCCTGGCTTTCAGATTTCTAAATAGAGGCCTCTTGTGCTGGGGAAGTTCTTTTCCTTGTTTTTCTCTGTCTGCATTCTGTGACTCTGCTCTTCTGGTTACACTGGTAACTTTCTGGTTACTCTAGATTATTCTCTACTTTTCATAACACTCTCTGGAGTCTGGGAAGCATGTAATTCAGTCTCACTGGGCCTATTCACTGGAGGACCAACAAATGGCTGAATACCTGCCCTTAACCTGTTGGAGAAGTTTTTCAGTATAACTTCCCTTATTGAACTCCTTTGTTTAGTCAAGAAATGCAGAAGAAATGAAAATAAAAAAATTAGCTGCAAAAGAAGGATTAGGAGTACCCTATGCTGAAGTCCCATTAATAAGCCAAAATGATGGAAAAGTCATCACAGAAACTTCTGAATGTGAAAGGGGGAGGAGGATCCAAGAGTGATCTCTTGACATCCAAAGACATTTATTTTGCATGCAATACTGTGCCCTTAACATAAATTGATGAAACACCCCAGTTAATGAGAACAAGAAGCACTAACATCAGCATTCAAGAGAAATTCTGCACTCCTTTTCATACCTAATGCACAAGTGATGCACACAGAGTAAATCTTCATATATTTACCCTCAGAAATACCACAGAACATCAAAAACTGATCTCAAAATAAACAGGATATTTACTTTGAATGAAGGAAAGGAAGTATCTTTACAGCAGGTTTCTAGCAGCTTTTCACCTCTATAGTACATCTTGATTCAATTTTCTCTGTTTTTGTAAATTAGCAAATGAGCTAAACTTAAAACCATTCTATCAGTGAAAACATTGTGTCAACTCAAACCATGATTCATTTAACTCAGATACTAATTTTATCAAAGTGCGTTCAGTACACCAACAAGTTGGGAGTGATCTTTTTGGTAGCCCTTACCTTAGTTTCTGAGCCCCCTCAGAGTGAGGATCTTTACAAAGATTTGTAGTCTTGCATTTTCAGCACACTCATGCAACCAAGAACAACTCCAGACAATGAAGAACGGTGCTAATTCGAGTAAAGGACATAACAATCACGGGGAAAGTCTCTGTGTTCCATGTGCTGCAGGATTCCACTTTGATGGCTTTGTTTTCCAGGTGTACAGGCAGCGAGGCTCTCATTAAACCTTCCCCGTTGTTGTTTGAGCTTATGCACGAAGCCACCCTAAAGAAATAATTGCAGCCTTGTGTTTTCCCTCTCTCTGTTAATTATCAAGTGTCTGACTGATTGCTCGTGATTGATGACTGCTGGGGAGAGGATTCAGCAGGTGTTAATGGGTTGGGTGATGTGAGAGAGGAAAGAAGTGGCCCAGAATTTCATCAGAGTGTGATTGCTGATGTTGCCCCTAAATGGTTTTCCTCATGGTGGAGTGTGCATGAATCTGTATTATAAACTGAAAATGGAAATTTCTGTAATGTAACATTACTAGAAGGAGTATATACTAAAGGAGGATGATTACTTCTGACTTTTGAAAATTTTTGTTTATTTGAAGTTTCAAGTGACACAGTAGGTATAGTCAAGTGAAAAAGAACTCCAAGTGGAATAATCAAATTAAATGCTACAAACTGAATTCAGCATCAGGAAAGAAACCTTGCAATGTCATCCAAAACCTATCTCAACAACTTCATATAATTATGAAGAGAAATGCATTCACATGACAGACTTAAATAGCTTTTGAATTTAATCAAACAGGTAGTCATCTTGACAGCAAAATGACTTCTTCTGAGACAAGAAATGCAGACAAGTTTTATATAAAATACTAAAACCCAGATTTGAAACTGATTTCTAACCAACTAAATCACAGAGCCACCTCCCTGATGTCTTCTGCTTTGGTGGTCTCTGTGCTATCATGCTTGTTTTCATTTGCTCCTAAGCATCCTATGTTTAGCTACTTCAACTTGGAAGCAGACCCTGAAGGGGGCAGACTGGTGCTCCTGCCTAGAGTGAAACTTTCTTTCACTTCAGTACAAGAAATCAGGACACCTAAATAGAAATTTTCCAATAAGGTTGGATATTATGTAAATTCATTGCATGCATGGGATGCACACAAGTGAAGGGACTAACCCAGTTAACAGAAGTATTTGTGCACACGAACTTGTGGAGTATGAAGAAGAAATACATGCCCTGAAGGTTTTTTCACTTTGGTTCCATTTGTGTATTCTCCAAAACTTGTATTTTCCTCGTTCCTAAAGGGGAAAAATTCCTAGAAACAAATTTATCTCATTCCAACAGAAAATCCATAGAGAGATTTTGGAATGTTTATGAAAACATCTTAATAAATAGGAGACCAAATGTGCAAGAGGAGAAATCTTTACATTAAATTAATGCTCAAAAGTGTTCCAAAAAGAAGTTAAAATTTTGATGTTCTTTCAAAACCACAGTTTTGAAGTGGAAAAATTAATGGGGTATAGAGTACATACAGTCATATATAAATATATAATTTTGGTTGTAGTTGCAGTGAGTCTTTTTTTTAATGGAAATATTAAAAACTTTTTTTTTTATATATATATAGAAGACATTTAGCAGGTAAATACAAAGATATGCCTATTACATCAAATTATTAAAGAATTTAGAAAATCCAGCTAGTTGTGTGCTAAAAATTGTATTTATATTCATTTTGAAATATTATTTATTATTTTTATTTGGTTTTTAGCACGTAATGCAAGATTAGTTTGATGCCATCTCCTATAAATTATCAAATAAGAAGCAAATTCTGAATCTCATCATCATTTCATTGCTATAATTGTTACTGAAATTAATAAAATCCTACTTTGGAACTTCTTGAAATTTCCATCAATTTTCTCTTCAAAGGTTGGTATGATAAATGTATTCTAAATCCAAAGTTCGAATCATGTTAATCTAACACTAGGGAAAAGAGAGTGTCCCAAATTAAGTATAACCCAAAATCTGTTGCATTTACAAAGGTACAGTCATTGTTTACTGTTTGTAATGTAATTACTTTTAGGTTTCAGAAATGTAAATTTCAACTTACAGAAGCATGAAACACCATATGCTGCTCACATCAAGAACTGTTTAGAAAAGAGTTTTATTAAAAGTATGTCTTGTGTGATACTCTTGTTCTGAGCTCTTGCTCTGAGCTCTTCTGTGGGAACAAAATTATTTTACTGTAATAGAATTAGTGAAAGCTTTTACTTTAAATAGGAACAGCAAGTTAGACATCTGTCCTTTACTAGACTTCAGTATGTTCAAGCTGAAAATCCATTTCAGTGACTTCAAGAAAACTGGTAGTCAAAAGAGAGCTTTTTACAGGGAAAGCAAGAGGAAGAGGAAAAGGAAAGGGGAAAAGGAGTTGTCCTCATAGCTGCAAGAATAAGAAACTTGGGACAGATGAATAAGAGAGTTTTTGATCAGGTTAGAGGTTCCCAAAAATTCATTTCCTTCCTCTCTTACTCATCCAAACAAATATATCAAAACAAATATTCTTACTGCTTTCAGTAGCGATTGGGTACAGCTTCAATACTTGTAACAAAACTTAATGAATGCTAAAGAAATAGGGAACCTAGTGGAAAAACAGGGCATGTCAATGATCTTGGCAATGGAGTTGCTGAGGTCAAGCATTAAGAAACACAGGAATATACAGTAGGAGCGTGGCTTTTGGTGCTGCATCCCAAACAGCCCAGAGCATGCTGTCCTGAATTATATTTTTCTCTAAAGAGAAATTTTACAACTTCTTGCTAAAGTGGCAGTCAGAAATTGTGATTTCCTGTCTGTAATATGTGACAATCACAAACCAAGCTTTCTGAAGGCAGTAGTTCTAGTTGCTACACGTCCTATGAAGAATGGCAGTTTTATAGAGGAAAACATTGGGAACTACCACACTTAAATATTATCATACAGACCACAGATTTCTATTGTTCAGATCTGGACAGGTGGTTTTTTGTATGTGCTCCAAAGAGAAAGGATCTGCAATGGACATGCATAGCTGAAAAATATAAACACACACACATATATCTGGCATGCATACATTTTTTGTGTCCATTACACCAACAGACTGTTACTTTCCTAACTAATCAGATTGTATCACAGTCATTTCCCAACTTCACCCATACAAAATTTAAAAATTTTAGGTATTACATCTCATGTATGCTGTTAGTACTGTTGCATGTTTGTAAGAGGCTGATTACAAAGATAGAACATCTCTATAACCAACCTTTGACAAATAACTTTTTGTGTAAGGATATTCCAAGTACTAGTCTCCATCCTCCTTTTTTCCTTTTTTTTTTTCCTTTTTTTTTCCTTTTTTTTTTTCCTTCGGCAAAACATCAGTTATATTCCAGTTTGGAGACTTAAATCTTAGGGGAATTTGTCTTCATGACAGCACTTTCTAATAAACAATGTAGTCTTGTAGTTCTTACTAATGAAAGAAGACATTTTTATGGAATGAAAAAGGACAAATATAAATGGAAAAAAAAGTTTCTGTTTTTGAGCTCTAAGGCTCGAGCATTTAAAGCATTTAATGGTATTTATAGAAAAATGCTTCTGTTTATTCTTTTGAAAAACATATTTTCTGTAAGGGAAAATTAAAATATTTCATTATTATTACTGCAGACAATCCATTTACGGAATGTTTCTGTCAACCACACACACAATCCAACATCCACTGCACCATTCAGCAAGCCAGCAGTATATTGCCTTTTCAGGGACCTGTTAGAGACCACACTAAACAGAAGTGAAGAGGAAGAATGTTACCACAGGAGGCAAATGAGTTTCATTTGCACAGCCTGAAAGAACAAAGCAGACTTTTGGTAGAAACCTTTGAAGTACTGTCAGATGAAAGAAACAAAACCATTACATTTAACAGCAGAGATAGATGGAGAATAAATTATGAGTGAACTGGACTACCTAAGATTCTTAAAACTCTCTGAATTGTTACATTTACTAAATGGATCTGTATTTCCAATGTTATTAGCATAGTCACAATATGCCTAAATACATCAAAATCATGTTTATTTTCTGTAGTCATTCTTCAAAACTAGTTTTATAAAACTATGTGAGTCCAAAGTAATGTTTTCCGGTCTCCTATTCTTGAGGGTTCTGTTCTGTTTTGTTCTTGAAATCAAGTCTATAAATAACATTTACTGCTTTTAGATAACTTGAAGAGTTGTTAGATCAACCAGAAAAGTGAAAAATTGATTAGCAATGAAGTAATATCACCTTCAGGTGATCATTACCACTTCTGATGACCTCCGTAAGTCTGACATTAAAAGTGATCATTAGACCATCTATCTGGTCTGCCTAGAATTTGGGATTTACATTAATCAAGGACCAGGCTAGACTTCAGAATTCAGTCCACAAAAATCATCTCTAGGGATCTTTCTTTCTAGCCCCTACCATTACTGCTTGCTTCATGCCTCCAGGTATGAGAAGCTTTAGGCCTAATTAATTTTATCGCATCTAATGTGTTCTCATTACCTGTATAGGCATCTAATCCCACTAAGCTCTTTACTTTCTTGGTATTTCATGGCAATAATTTCCATCAGCTAATTATAAGTAGGGTAGAAAAATGCCTTCTTTAAATCTCTGTCACATCTCTCCACACAAGCATCCCTTAATCTCCCACACTTCCATAACCAATTTTGTACCCCTCAGAAATCCCCTGCTTGGTATGCAGACCCCCAGCACTTTATCTGATGGGCCTCATGGTCTCTGGCCACTGCTTCTTCTCATTAAATAAACTTGGATCTCAGAGAACACATCCAACGTTTTCCTTCGCTAATTTAGTTCACCTGGGACATTTTCTTAGCATCCAAAGCAACTGGCCCTCTGTGCTCCCCAAAGCAATCTCACTTTTCATTTGCTGATTTTGGTTTGCGCGTGTGCCCTCAGCCGACCAGCTTTCATGTGTCTGGTATCATTTGTTACTATATCTCTCTTTTTAACCTCTCCTTGGCAGCACTCCAGACCAAAACGACTTTGTGACTTCACCTGTATGGAATGTTTCTTCTCCTCCTCCTCCAGAAACTGATCTCCCCCTGCCAAGGTTGTTTATTTATCCCGTAATTTCCTGTCCTTGCTGTCTTTTGTTATCTTCGCGTAATGATTTTTCAGACAAACTTTTCCAAACCTTTTGGTAAGGTTTTATGTTTGAATAGTAGGTTCTGACTGAACTATAAACCCCGAAGAAGGAAAGCAAAGGAAATACAAAGCTTATACAATACACAGCCTCCAGTGGTCTTTCTAACATCACCAAAATTTTGGAAAGTAGAACTTCCTGCTGAGTGCAGAACAGTATTAATATTTAGGCTTAATCGTGAATAAATCTGCTATAATTCCCTAGCATTCATTTCTTCAAAATATTTTGGGGAGAAACCAACCATGAAAGTCTTTATTCATCATTTATACACATCTCTTTTCTTCTCTACTTCATTAGGAAATATTTGTAGGTGTTATCTATGGCACATAAGAATTCTTTTTTAAAAATATTTTGATTATACTTCTTAAAAATTGACATAATCTCTGATGGCAAGATGCTAATTTAAAAAAAAAAAAAGATGATCTGTTTCATTTATTATCTAATTTGTCAGAATGACACATCAAGTTAGCAATTTTTAAATGACACTTGATTGAAATATAGGCACATTTTAATTAAATATTTTATGTACAAATGGGGCCTATATAAATAGACCAAAAGCTATGACTATAATCACAGCTAAGTTTCCTTGATCTAGAAACATTTTGTTTTCATACACATGCCTGAAATGCTAACTTTTTTTTTTTTTTTTTCTGTTTTCCCCTAGCTGAGATTTCTCTTTTTGGCAATATATCCACTGTTAAAATTAAGAAAACACTGTAAGAGAATTACCTTTTTAATTGTAAAAATTTTATTGCCTTCAGGACACATGAGCTAATAAGAAACATATTTAATAAATAAAGCGTAGAGCATAATTTACTTTGAGTAATTAAAGAGAATCCTGCAGGGCTGTGATGTTCTGTATTACCAACAGGCAAATCTTCTGGGAGACACAGTAAAGTATTTTGCATCAACAAAGCTGGACCCCATAATCAAATAATGGATTAAGTGGGTGTTGTGGTTTCACAGTAGCCACAGGCCAATGGCACCTGATTTGTATAAAAAATAGTGTGGCCAGCAGGACCAGGGCAGTGATTGTCCCTCTGTACTCAGCACTGGTTGAGGCCACACATTTCCTTTTCTTTTCCTTCCTTGGATTCTATACTATATTAAGCCCATTTCAAAGACACATCATTAATTTACCTACTTCCAACCTTCCTTTAAAGCAACCTGGAAGTCTAAAATGCTCTATCTCTCACGGTATCAGATTTTCAGGTTTGTCATTGTCAGATGCACAGCCTCTGTCAGTCTCAGATGAATTTGGTGAGGAGAAGGGTCCAGGCCCTTTCCAGGGCACTGATTTGTTTTTGAGAGGATTAGCCTCTTCTGATAGAGAAAGTTCCCTGTATCTGAAGAGAAAACAAAACACAGCAGCTTACAAAATGAGATTTTAGAATAATTTGGTCCATCTAAGTAGCAAAAGTCATTAACAAATCAGGTCGTTAAGCTTTTATGAAAGCAGCTTTCTTCTCTGTATCATTACCTCTGAAATCACAGTTTATTGCCCTAGTTTACAGAATGTAAAGAAAAATTCTTCAGCAAAAAGAGATGGGGAATGTATGATGCACTCCAAACCCAAAAGTAGCCTTAAACTCGTTAGTGCTCCCCAAAATTAACATAGATACTGTGTACCTTCCTTCTGGCCAGTTTGATGCTGAAGTTATATCCAAATCTATTTTGACAATCATTTTTATTCATAACTTCTTTATGGGGTCTGAAATAAAACTATTCAATGTTAACATTACAGAGGGTAGAATAATTAGATAGCAGCTACTGGGTTTCTTTTTCTTCCATGTCACAAGTAAAACACCTCAGAAATAATTTGGGTATGTAGAAGACCAAAGCTACACGTTTCTGCCCAATTTCTTTGATGCTGAATTTAGTTTAGTTTCATCCAAGAAGTCCAGGCAAAGGTTAAAGTACTGTGAAGTGGACTATCTATTGAAGCCCAGAACACACACTCAGCAGTTTTAGTTTTTCTGTGGGGGCCCATCAGCCTCTAATGGCAATACCACAGAGAGTAGTACTGCTAAATTAAGTGGGGGCCAATGCAGGTTAGTTTTTATGAATCACTTCAGAATTTTTGATGGACTGTACTGATTTTATCTCAAATAATTGATAATCTAATGTGTATTTTAAGGGGTTGTCAGTCATTTGATATAAACATTAATGCTGCTACAGAAACAGGCCAACAAGAACTACGGTCCAGTCTCTAAAAACCATCAGTTTTAAAGTTAAAACACAGCAGTCTGTAGCAGCTTAGTTTCAAAGCAATAAACCATTTGCCTCATTAAATCATCGAGACTACTCATCCTTTACTTCCTCTTGGCTAAACCTGCTCCTCTCAAAACTGTTGAGCTGTAGCCAGGCCTAATTCTCCATCCTTTCAAGAGCTGCTCCTCCTCTGGATAACTAAGCCTCCGGAGCTGGCTCTCTCACTCAATAACTGATGCCCACCCCTTGCAGCTGGATACAGAATTCCATTGTTACTTTCATTCCTAGGAAGGTGAACACCATAGGCAGAGAGTGGCAGGGGAAAGTGGTGGCTATTCTAATCGGCCAACCTACCTGTCCCTGACAGAAAATGTGTATCTTCACTAGAAATAAGAAATACTAGGAGTGATTCTTTGTCCTAATATAGAGACTGGCAAGCATCTCCCCTCAAGAAATCTTCCCAGCTAGTTCAATCAAAGCACTGCTAATATTCCCTTGAGAAAGCTCCAGCAAACAAACAAACAAATACCTCATCTTATAGAAAGCACTCTAGATTTTTGTTAACCAGAAGTTGACCTGCTACATAATGAAGATTTTATTGCAGAATGAAGAGGTGGATGAGACAAATATTTGATAGAAAAAGTAAAAATACATCAAAATACATTTATAATTCAAAATATATTTCTTTTCCCTGGAATAGAATGAGATGATTAGTCTACACTGTGTGGCCTGAAGTATGAGTCAAACAAGACCAGAGTGGTAAATCTTATCCAGAATAACAAATAGCTCAGAGGTTTTATATCAACACTATCAAAATAACAGAAAACATCAGAATAATTACAAGTGACACAAGGATAAAAACACAACAATTATCAGAGGCAGCCAGAAATGTTTAGGATAGAGTTCTTCAGGGGGAAAAAAAATCTGCAGAGAGCCCCTGGATTTTGTGGAGGAAACCCAATTTCATAAAATTCCCAGAGAACTTTTCTTGCATGTTTGTGACACATATTTGACTAATAGCTGCTTAAGAACTTGAAAAAGCAGTGACTCCTTTATCTCAGTGGACCACCTATCCCTGTGCATAACTATGTTTACCTGCAGAAAGTTTAGATTTGTTTCTAGAAGTGTTCCTGCATGCCCAAAATGGGCAAAACATTTAACTGGATGACCTCCTCAGCACTGAGGGGAGACAGCAGCTTAATCTAAACAGTTTTGTTTATATATGTGAATATGATGATTTCAGTTCCTTCAATAACACTGGTGATGTAGGCTCAGTCTGTAATTCACTCTAAACTCTATATTCTGAGGGATTATTGCTGGGTTATTACCCTCTAAGCGTAGCATTTGTCAGCAGGATGTGATTCCAAAGGGGAAAAACCGTAAGAAGAAAAACCGTAAGAAAAAATCCAATCAAACAAGCAAGAACGTGTTGAGTCAAATTTTCTTGTTCTAATCTCAGAAATAACTGGAGCCATACTAGACATCATAAAGAAACAGGAGAGAAGTGTTTTCAATGCTAACCCAGGACTCATTAATAAAACACTGAAGGAAATCAGGATAGATCCTGCCCTGAACAATGAACACCCCCAACCTGGCAATGCACTACCCATCAAACAACTTTAGAGGTGTTATCTTGTTTAATGAGCAAAATGCTGATTATCTCCCCTTGCTTAGAGAATTAAGGGGTTTTGAGGAATTTATCAAAATCAGCTCTTCCTTGATCCTTCATGCTATGGAAAAAGTAGTCTTGGACTCCTATAAAGACCATGCCATTGCTACTGACTTGGAGTTCTGTGAATCACTTTTATTCTAAATGTTTTATTCCAAATATTGCTGGTTTAATCAGAAAATTTACTGAGCTATTTTATTCCATAAGATTTCATCTATCTTCAGACACTCCTTTCCCTCCCTCTCTGTATTTACAATAGCTATTGTGCCATTTTGTTACATAGCAGTTATTCACTCCTGAAAATTCCAGTTCTTTTTTTCATAGCAGCCAGAGATGCATGCAATAAGCCATTGAAAAGTAAACTTGACAACATTTGCTTCTTCCAACTCAATTTCTAATCTGTTTCTACATTGACTTTTTTTTCTCCAGTTAACAAAAAATGCTGTCTCTGAGCTCATATCAATTTTAATATTTACAACCTGCCAAAATTATTCACATTCCTTACTGAAGCCTTAGCTCATGTGTTTAATTGATCAGGTCCCAAATCCCTTTCTTTAGTATGAGCATTAAATCAATCTCTTAGAGCTGGCAACATCCCTCACAGTCGGTAAAAAGACATTTTTAGTACAGATAAAAGCAAAATACCTAATTCCTATTTAGCTAAGCATTGATCAATGGCAACACTTCTGAAGTTTCAAGAGACTTTATATAAATAATTACCTGGAAGTAAGAGGCAATAATGTGACAAGAAGCTGTTTGTTGTTCAGCATCAGTGTCAGGCTCCATCTTTCCTTGTGAACCACCTGCCCCAGCTGGAGCTCCCCATGTGCTCCCAAAGGTGAGATCTCAGTGCTGCACAGAATTACACAGCCTCTTTATCCTTCCCCACCTCTGTGCTCCCACCTTACTGATGGAAGAAAAAAAAGGCAAGGGCAAGTCTAAATTTCACTCCGTGAAAAAAACTTAAATGGTGATGAATGGAGCAGCTCAGGTTCTGAACTGTTTCTCCAGAAATCAAATAAAAATGGTTTGTGAAAACAGAAAGCTTAAGACAAATTATTTTAGGTAAATAAATACAGTTTTCTGCAAGCCCAAGGACTGTAGTAGTGGATTGTCTCTTAACAGCTTTATACTCCATTTCAAAGAGTGAAAGATCCAAGCTGAAGACAAAACACAAGATTCCCCAGCCTTGAGTGATCCTGCCAGCCATGAGACAAGTAGCCCTGCAGGACAATTGCTGAATGTCAATGAAAATACAAGAAAAAATTGTAATTTTATGTTTCCATTAATCACCTTGCTCCTTTCTATCAGCCTTATTTATTTAACATAACCAGATAAACACACAGACATATCCTTAACTAGAGAAGGAAAGCCAACCAACAGATTCTTGCAATTCATTGGGTAAGATATTCCAAACTGAAGAGACCACAAAGGTTTTATACCACCTTGAGCAGCTTTAAATATCCTCACTTAAATCTGATACTTCACACAGTATAGTTGGGCCAATTTCACATTTAATTTCTCACTTTTATAAAGCTTGACTTTTTCACCTCAGCATATCTTAAAAATTGAAGACATTCCTTGCAATAATAACATAACTACTTTCAAGGATACAAGAGATAATTTGATGATCGTTCTTTAAAACAGGAAGTTAAACCTTTTTACTGTGGAGTTGATGGCATAAATTTATATCAACATATAAATGCTCTACTGCACCTTTATTATCATTTTGAAATACTGACTTCTCACAGTTGGTCTGAAATGATGAGGCAGATCTTGAGGCAGAATTTGACTGCCTTTTCTGTCAGTCATTACCAAGAAAGAACCTGTAGATTGATTTTAACACTAGTAATTTAATGGTTAGGCTTAGTTTGAGATCAGATCCAGCAATTTTTGGTTGATTTTAGTATTTTTATGATGTTAGCAATAGTTCCAGACCTTGATGGACAAGGATTCATTTGAGTTTCACATTTAAAGGTAATGTTATATGTGTTTACACTCATACATTTTTTTCTTCTTCTATTTTGTTTGGTTTTTAGTGAAATAAAAATATAAATATTTATTTACTGAATATAAAACAAGAACAGGATAACATCTCTTTGCAAACACAGCTGGGTGAGCAGGCTTTGCTCCTCTGGGTAATTCTTTCAATAGAGCTACTCACATGAAAAAGCAGCTCATGTGGGCGTGCAGTGAGTTACTGCACAGTGAGGATTGTTATCCAGTAATACAGACTTTTACCATTTCCCAAAAGTCTTACTAAAAGAAGATCATGAAATAATTGCTGTATATCCTCTTGCTGTCACTCTTTTTCCATTTCCCTCCCCCCTTCACCCACCTCCCCAGAGCTGTTCACCACTATGAAAGAGATAGTTACAAATTCCAGAATTGTATAAAAGTGGCTGAAAGTTGAGAACTTCTTTCCTTTCCTCTCTTTAATTGAAAAATATCTGGGGTTTGTGTTTCTAAACCTAGAATCAAAACTGTTTCTTTCATGTGTCTTTTATGACATGCTTCACCCTAGAGCAAATGCTTACACAGCTAGGAACAGGGAATTGTAGTGGAAAAAGCAAGAAATGTCTAAACTCCAGCAGTTCTATCTGGCATGAGCATAACTGGTTTAGGTCTGAACTGGGAGCTCACATCCTCAATCCCTCTATAAACTTAAAGGCAGTGTCATGTTCACAAAGATGGTGAAAAGGTAAATTCAAGCTGCAGTGCAAAATAACAGACAACAATGTAGCTGTGCTCTAAAAACGGAACCCGACAGGAGCAGGGAATCAACACCTGAGGTGGAAAAGCATCTCTGGTAATTACAATGAAGCAGCTTTTCTAGAGCCAGCTTACTGAAATGAAAAAAAAAAAAAAAAAACCCCACAGAGCAGCCTTTGGTCATGAGATATTAAAAAAAAAAGGTCAAAAGGAAAGAAAAAAGATAAGATGGGAAGGTTTGTGTTTGTCTTTTGGTGTCACAAGTCTTCAAAATTTTTCAGTATTTTTTAATCTGCATGTTAACCATGGATAAGGTTTGAACAAAAGGACATTGGGCTAGCATTCTAGCACAAGACTGGAATATGTATTTTAGCACCATTGAACACTAAAGCAGGGTCAGTGTCAGTGGAAAAACCTAATTCATGCTTTATGCCAATATTAAAGATTTTTGCACTATATAAGTTATGATAGAAGGAATATATATGTAGCTATCACTACCACACTTAAGCTGTGCGTAATGAAACTAAAACTTTCCTTTAAAGCCCCAATGTCCATACCAGTTTATTCCACGTGGCAAAATACTGGCAGCTATAAAATTTCAGTGAAGGGAGAAAAACAAGCAAAACCAAACACAGACAAATTTTTCCTAAACAGGTAAACATACACAGTATTAAATGTTAACCCTTAAAATAAGACCACTTCACCACAGGCTTCCCTAAAGCAGGAACTCCATTCTAAGCACTTTAGGGTAAAATCAAAAAGGCTTCTTATCTTTCCTAATGTTGTATTTGTCCTACAACAGAAGCACCTCTTTCAATGATTTAACATACGAATAAAATTCTTAGAATAACTAAAGAAAAATTATTTTTCGGCAATAAAATATTAAAGCATATAACAGTATTTCTTGCTATCAACTTTTTCTAAAAGTTCACTGGCTAAAGTACAGACTTAGCAGTGAAATACAAGCCTCTCTTCACTCAAAATGCCACTGAAATTCCCCTGTTCTGTAGAGCTCATATCTGCTCACTCACTGGTAGGAATTCACAGCATTTTCATTGTAATAATTCACACTAAATTCACAGGGAAAAGGGGGATGGATAACTAAAAAGATCTGCTCTAACCATTGTATTTTGGCATTTTTAGCAACTTTTGTTGAGTATTCAGAAGCTTCAATTCCTAACTGATTCAGTAAAGGTGTATGGGAGAGCAAAAGCAAGAAGGAGGCCACTAATAGGCAGCAGGATAACATGTAAATTAAAACTCCTTTTATGTACATTTCATTTAGGTCTCAGAGGAAACCATTTTCATGGCCCTCACATATTGCTGCCATAGGGTCAATCACACAAATAACTAGTGTTGTTGCACCTGTTTTCACTACCTGCTGGAATAAACTATGCCATTAGCAACAACAAAATATTCTGCTCTGTTTTATTGAGGCCAGAGAATTATTTACAAAAAAAAATAGAAGGTCTGCACACCTATTCACACATAAGTTCACATGTATATACACATGGTATTCATAACACTAACTGCTTAATCCTTTTTCCTTTAATCCCATAGCACTACTAACATTCATCACAGACAGTAGTCAAATCCAAATCCCAAGTACCTTTACAAGAATAATCTATAGTTTCAAGTTCACTCTGAATTCATCTGGTGAATAATCTTTACTGTTCTGGTTAGCAAAAAGTAAAAGATTTCAGTTACATGCTGGAACTGGGAAATAATCACAATTTTCCATTAACAAAGCATCTTACACTAGAGCTTTTACCACAGAACTTTCATTTGTTTCTATCCTAAAATGGAATTAAGTGAAGAGATAACCATTTTTAAAGCACTATATTAAAGAATATTTCCACAGAATAAAAGATACCTGCATACAGCACAACATGCATCAGCTGTGATGTAAAATTTCTGTCACCCAACCAAAGTGACTGCTCAGGAGATTTCACAGTAACCATTGGATATGTCACTTTCCCAGCTTCTCCAGTGTTGGTGGGGAACTTACAAAACTACTTATGAAGATCAAATACTTTTGTTTTGAGCATGCACATGCTGACACCAAACAGCAGGTCTCTCAGGTTTGGGTTTTTTTGAGGGAAAGATATCTTCAGGCTATTTAGAAAAAATCTTCACATTTCTAAGACACAGCTCAAATGATATAGAGTAGCTACTGTTGCATTATCTAACTGCCAAAACGATGGTTTTCAGTGATGACAACTGCAAATAGCTGATACTATTTATAGAAGTTTAAATATTTAGTATATATTTGTCATATGTCATTATGGTCCTCCTGGGATTTCAAAGAAAAAAGTCTTCATTTTGATTACAAAATCTCAAATAAGTGGACTTCCTGAAAACATTCCCTACTTTTCTCTGAAGTGGAAGTTTGTTTTGACTAGTACACCTACTTCTTCACATACCACAGAGAACTTCTTACAGATGCTCTCAAATCCAGAGTGATTGGATACCACTACTCTCAGGAGCCATCATCATCATGTTTAATAGCCAGAACACAAGTCAGAAGAGATGAAAGTGGTGAGAAATGCATGGGGGGTCTGTTGGGACCTCCCGTCTTTCAAGCATCTCTCCCAGTCAAAAGTAAAAATAAATTCTTGCTTATTGTTGGAGGATCCCATTCCATGGCACAGTATTCTGAACTTCACTTTTAATAAGGTTTCAACCATCCCACTGTAATAGGGAGGCAATCCCTGATGTGACCACTCAAGTTTAGAATTCAAAAAAACTCTTCATTAAAAATTTTTCTGGTTTACCATACTGATTCATGGTATGCTGCCTCTACTAATTAAATTAATAGCTACACTTGCTTACTAAAGAGATTAGCTGCAGCATTGCCCTCACTTGGTGGGTTAGTTGCTAGGCAGCTCTCACTGGGGATTTGGCACCGCGCTCTTATCTCTGAAGACAAAGGCTGCCGCGCGTCTTCCACGAGGAGAAGGAACGCTACGCTGCTCTCACTGAGAGCATTCATCTCCATTTTTATATCTCAATAGCTCTCCTTTAATTATTTTCATCATTTGGTGCATTCTAGTGTTGCAAGCCTGTTTAATCTGGAGTATATTTCGACTTCTATGCTATGGATTGCTTCCATTTTCCCCTCCCTTGCCAGTTTACAACCTCAAGATTTATTTCAAGTCACACATGGAGGTCTTGCACGCCAGAGCATGCCACGACTGCTGCTGCAGTAATATTCAGTCTGACGTTTAAGCCCTTCTCAATATTTTTCTATCCACTGAACTGTTAATTTTCAATTTTTTCTTCTTTTCTTTTACCTTGTTCACTTTGTCCCACACTTCAGCTCCTACCTGGGAAGTCACACCTTTGATCAGCAGCCTCACTGTGCCAACTGCTTTGTCAGTGCAAGCAGCACGGGCACCGTGACACGGCCAAGGATGTGATTTATGGCACTAACAGCCTGCTCTTATTTTCTGCTGAGCAGCTGGACCTCCAGGTATCCAGAGATGGCTGCATTAACCCCCTCTGCAGTATCCAGATGACTTCCAAAGAATAAAAGACAACTTTTTTTGCTTTCTCATGGGCAATCTGACCTATTTTTCCTAGAGAATAGATCCACATCCTTGCACCGCATCAACAGCTCGGAAAACACAGCTTAGCTCCTCAGACTGCAGCAAAACTGAAGACACGATTCCTGTTCTCCAAAACAAACCCATCCAGACCCAAGGACCCAGTGAAATTTTCAGGTTTAAGCTGGAAACTGTCCAGCTTCCTGGACTCTGTCACATATTCTTAAAAAAAAACAGGTCTTAAAAGTGATATGAGTATCAGTATTTTCCAGAATGTGCTTCCAGTGGCTCTACTTGTAAAATAACGTACTGAGAGAAAACAAATTGCAGTTGAAAAACACAGTCCTTTTCTCACTTATATTCTAAGTCACATGAAGACTTATCAAATAATTTATTTAATAAATAAAAATAAAGAAAATTATTTATTTTTTTCAATTTTGTGTAACCAGACCATGCAAATTTACGCCAACTTGTGTTTTGCTATTTTGTTTTTTGTCATGCATCCATTTCTGACTACTCACTACTGTCTAGATACTACTCATGTAACATTATTATTCCAGAAAGCTACATTTGGCTAATGTAGCTGGCCCAAATGTTAGAGAGGTTGAGACAGAAAAATCTGAATAATTAATAAAATATCCATAGAAATTCAAATTCCCTTGTTGAATAGAGAAATAATATAATTCATATTCTTTGTAACGAATATGTGAGCACAGTCAAGTTGAAACATTTTTAAATAAGGGGTCTACCTTTCTGTCCAGTTCTGAGAACTGGCAAGGTTTCTTGCAATTATGTAAAGCCAAAACCTTTCATCAGCACTGCATTTTTTTTCCCAAAAAATATACTGCCTGTGGATAATACAAGGGAAAAAAAACCCAGCACAAGTCAGTCAGTTCTGCTTCTGAAAAGGTCAAAATATGGACATTTTAAGGCTCAGCTGCAACAAAGGAGAGTGATCATATCTTTACAAATTGCCAGAAAAAAAACAGAAAGGGAGCTCATTGTAATGTTGAATTCATAAGAATTATATATCATTCTTTCATTTTTAAAGAAAGCTTAAATCATGGTATTAGATGCATCAAAAATTTACATCTTTTTCAACATTCAATGAATTGTGATGCTACAGCAACAAAATAAAAATCAAACTGTCAATTTTTTTTCTGTAAATATCAAACTGATGACTGCTTAGAGAAAAACACAAGGTAACCACCCTGCTGGCACCTTTATTTCCTCTAATATGTCAGTTTCTTTTGACATTTCATTGAGAAATATTAAAAATATTCAAAAATTTGCCTGAAAATTTACCTCTTCTAGCACATCAGTTTGAAGGATAATCTGCTAATGATGCATTACTTACAGGGAAATATTTGAAACTGACATACATAATTTATACTGTAAAGTCACACATAAAACTATTTTTTAACTCTTTTATTAAGACATTAAAAAGTGCCTTAGAAAGATGAGAATATAGAGCAGAGCCTACAGTTTTAAGAGTGAAGGAAACATACTGCACTTGAATCTCAAGCAACCAGGACAAAAATTCTGGCAATGAGGAACGTATGTTCTGTGACTTAAAACAACAAAATACCAGCAAAATTTCTGACCTATCTACAATAAAATCTTACTATTGTAATGATGATAATTATAAAATAATCCAACAATACACTGATTCTTGATAGATTTGTGTGGTCTTGAAATCCTCTCTCTTTTGACCAATATGACTGTTTTTATACAGGAAAACACATCCATATCCATAGGCTTTGCTACTCAAGATTTGTAGCTATGACTAAGCAAAAATAAAACTGAAACAAAACATACAGCTGAATAAACCAGGATTCTTAACTTTCACCTTGGTTATACAGCCAAACAATTTTGAAGCTGCTTGAAAATCTATAGAAAGCTGTACAAGAGGTGATACATAAGGAAGGGCTTACAAGTCAGTATGATAGAATTGGTCTACTTTCACATAAAATATTGTGAAATGAGGCAGACAACAGGTTTTCTTGTTGGCTTTTCATAAATTGTTGTGTTTTTTGTTTTTGTTAATTATTTTTTTCCAAAAGACTCTTCACCTGAGGTGAAAGTGAGCAGAGAAAAAAGCTTGGAAGCCAGGGGAGCAGAAGTCACCCAAAGGCCACTATGAGAGATTCCTCAATATCTGATGGTCTGTGATCAGGAATATTCACTTCATGACTGGCTCACTACTCACTGAGAGACCATAAACTGTTTTAAGATGCAGTAAGAATGAAACATTCTTCTTCAAAGTACATAAGAGAAAAACATTAAAAGAAATGCTCTGTGATACTAGGAAATTGCTGTTTGTGCTTCTTTTACTGTAATATTGAGAACATGATAATTTTCAATTTCTTTTTTAATTTTTTTTTTTCAAATTGTCTCTGTCAAGATCAGGAAAACCTATATATTAATGGTTAATTTGGATCTGAGACTAGTGCACAGGCAGTCTGATTCTGTTTTATACATACACAGATTTAAATATCACCCAAGGAGAGCATTCTCCTTGGGAGCACACATGCTCCCATCAGAAATCAAAGCTCCTCCCAGCACTACCATCCTCAAAATACTTACAAACTCCAAAATCAGAACAATACATTCTGGCATCTTTTCTGTAGCTGTAAAGGAAGGCATCAAGATGAAAATCATAGAAAGGTGCAAAGGAAGTGCACCCTAGACAGAGAGAGAAAAAAATTTAGCCACTAGTAGAATATTTAAGTCAATAGAAACAACATCCAAAAATACCCTCCATGTGTCAACTGACAAAAGAAAAACTGTATGATTTTATACTTTCTTCAGCAGAAAACTCACAGGTTATGGTGGCATGTTATGAGTCTGCCTGCTATGACATAATTTGAGTGTGAGTTTTTTAAGTATTTCTATGCAGATATTTTGACAGGGCTGCTTCTGGGTTCATGTGTTGACTGAAAGACTCTGAGCTTGAGAAGAGTTCAAGCCAACACAATTAGATAGCCCACATTTTCTCTCTGCCCTCTCCCTGCTGCTGGCCTTCACCCCAAATCACTGCTGACATCATCCAGACATTTTAACTAGGAATTATGGAATAGATGCATCAGACCTCAGAACCTGCACCGATGATTGCACACTTTTAGGTGCATTAGGCAGGACAAGTCTGCTACATCTAACATGTCAGAACTGGGGTTTTTGACACTTCCTGAAAGATTGGGCATATGCTCTCTTGTTAAGGTCATGAGCTTCATAAATCAAATGTATGAGTGGAACTTTGCTTGCTCTCAGTAGTACACAAGCACATATTTTTGTATGGATATTTTACCAGATGCATCTGGAACATTCTGCTGACACAGGGTTTCAAGCAAGTCCAGTGAGGTAAATGATGTGACAGCAAAAAGAATGCAGAATATATGTCAGAGCAAATGACTGATGCAGCAGCTAATAAAATCTAATAGAAATATAGCTTTTACCAGGGCAAAGTAGCACGAGAGTGCTAGTCTCTCAAAATTAGTATGACTCAAAAAGTATATCCAGCCACTGCACTATGCCATTCACAGCATGTAATGAGCCATGATGATGTACTGTGCTAGATTAAGACATTTAGAAGGTTCATAAGGGTTGTTTGGAGTAAGAATAGCTTTTATAAACTGGTTTATATTATCAGCTGAAATGCTTCTGAGTATGAAACTTTTTCAGTATTATTATACTTGCAAGATTGTTGGAAGAGAAGAAAATGTCCTCATCAGTTGTTCTTGTTTAAAACTTAACCATGCAAGATTACAGGGAGAAAGCTTTTGTTATTGGCACTCCAGATATAATTCTGATTGAATATAATTTTGGAAAAAGCTTTCTCTGTTTTCATTATTGATGTTCAGAGTGAGAGTCATATTTGGACCCATTTTTTTCTATTTTTTTGGTCACAATGATTAATCACACAAGACTTGTATCCAACTCACGCACTGAAACTCTCAAAGCCTTTCCAGAATTATGATAAGTAGAAGAACTCTTGATAAAAAATAGACAAGATGAGATTTTTCCCCGTGATACACTTTTGCCACTACAGAGGCTACCAATACCACCGAACCCCAGTCTCTTTCAGCTATAATCAGTGTAGCCAGACATTTTAAAATGAATGAGATAAATCTCCAGAAAGCCTCAGAACACTGTAAATAAACACATGCAATCTGGATTCATTAAACTTCAAATTTCGAGTTTAGTAGTCTAACCACAATGAAAAGCATAATTTTTTAGGTCTTTTTTTTTTAACTTTAAACAATATTTTAAAGTATCTCATATAATGGAAATTAATGAAGATAAATACCTGAGACCTCTGGTGCTATCCTGTGTTCCTCCTGTTCATTTTAACTGGGGTGAATCAAGGGTGTGTCTGAAAGACAGCGTACTGAATAAACAAGAAAATTCATACACTCAGCAGCAAGGATCTGAATGAGCACTGTCTATGCAGAAATATATAGATATAGATACATAGATATAGATATATATTTACTTTATCTACAATGACACCACTGGTGACTGGCTGCCAGCTGGATGCAGCACCGTTCACCACCCCTCTCTGGGCTGGCCATGCAGCCAGTTCCTAACCCAGCAAAGAGTGCTCCTGTCCAAGCCGTGGGCTGCCAGCTTTTCCAGGAGTGTGCTGTGGGAGACAGTGTCAAAGGCCTTGCTGAAGTCCAGGTAGACAACATCCACAGCCTTTCCTACACCCACCAGGTGCATCACCTGGTCATAAAAGGAGATCAGGTTGGCCAGGCAGTACCCGCCCCTCCTAAATCCCTGCTGGCTGGGTCTGATCCCTTGGACATTCTGTAGGTTTGCTCTTGGATTGCACTCAGGATGATCTGTTCCATAATCTTGCCAGGCACTGAGGTCAGGCTGACAGGTCTGTAGTTTCCTGGATCCTCCTTCCTGACACTTGTGGATGGGTGTCACACTGACCAGCTTCCAGTCATCTGGGACCTCCCCAGTGAGCCAGGACTGATGGTAAAGGATGGAGAGCAGCTTGGTGAGCTCTTCTGCCACCTCCCTCATCACCCTCGGATGGATCCCATCCAGTCCCACAGAGCTGTGAGCATCTAAGTGGCTCAGCAGTTCTCTGACTGCTTCCTCCTGGATAACACGGGGGCTATTCTGCTCCCTGACCCCATCTACAAGCCCAGGAGGAAAGTTGTCCTGAGCACAACCTGTCTTACTCTTGAAAACTGAGGCAAAGAAGGTGTTAAACATCTCAGACTTTTCCTGATCTTTGGTGACTACGTTCCCATAGCCATGTCTAATAAAGAGTGGAGATTCTTCTTGCCCCCTCTTTTGCTATTAATATATTTATAAAAACATTCTTTTATTATCCTTCACATAAGTGGCCAGATTAAGTTCTAATTGGGCTTTTGCCTCTCTAATTTTCTTCCTACATGACCTAGCAACATCCTTAAATACTTCCTGAGTTTCCTGCCCCTCATTCCAAAGGTGATACACCCTCTTTTTTTTCTTAGTTCCTTCAAAACTCCCTGCCCATGCAGTCCAGTCATCTTCCCTGTTGGCTCATCTTTTAGCACATAAGGGCAGTCGGCTCCTGCACCTTGAAGATTTCATTCTTGAAGTACATCCAACCTTCCTGGACCCCTTTGTTTTTAAAGGATGACTCTCTGAATCAGTCTCTTGAACAGGCCAAAGTCTAGAAGTCCAGTGTGTAGATCACAGGCAAAACATTATATTTGGTCTCTACCTCCTATTTTTAGAGCCAGGCTTTAAAACTGGACAGAAAAATCTCCAACTGTTTCTCAGTATGCCTGGGTCTGAAAGAATAAAACCAGTACATTATTTTTTTTCACCCACTGAAAAAAGAACAACCCTCTAGAAATCTTGCATGAGAGGCATAATCTTCATTATTCATAGAGCTCCAAGCAAAACCCTACTCAGAATAATCTCCCAGTGTCAGTCAATGGGAATTCTGCAAGATTAAAGCAAGTAGGATTTGGCACTGAACCTCACTGCCAATGTATTGTTTTCTCTTCTCTCACGCTTGAAAATGGTCATGCTACCAAAATTCTTATTTTATTACATTTTCAACAAAATTTTTGAACAAAGAATTTTAGTAACTTAGTTTCAGGTATATAAGACAATCCAGTTTGTTATACAAGTACATTTTTGATGCCTAATTTCATAAAAATAGCAGCAGAAAGGAATTTCTCCCTCTCCCTTTAATGTTGCAGATATCTCTGAGTCTCCCTATCATGGGGAAAAAGGTGATCTATTCCTATATGAAAATATGAGCTTAAATTTTCTTCCCCTTCTCATTTTGTTTTCTGTTGAGATTTCTGAATTCAGTGTTATTTCTCACTACTTGAGTGAATAAGAAGTTCATTTTTAAAATAAATAACGTTGAAAACACCAACCTAACACAATCATAAATGTTGAATAATTTCATTTCAATGTATGCCTTCTTTTTTACCTCAGAACTGAAAAGGAAAATAAAAACCCTCTAGATTTCCTCGCAGGTGAACAAGTATCACAGCTGCTTAGGAGCAGTTACTTACATCTTTGAAAATAGTATTTTCCATGCACTTTTTGGACCATTAAAATTATCTAATTTATGAACTGAAAGGATTGCTACTCAGAAAGCTCAGTCCCTGTGCTGTTTGTAGTGCCAGAACACTCAAAAATTACCCAGTGACTAAAGTGTCACAGTAACAAGTGATATTTCATTTAACTTTTTTCACTAAAATAGCTAACTCTGCAATCACCCATGCCATGCTGAAGTAAACCTTCTCCCCGGTACCAAAACCTGAGCCTCCAAAATGACATGTCTGGCACTTTAGGAATTATACCTTGAAGTTGTACACTCTATAGGGAGTATCAAGTGTGTGGCAATGAGTATGAACAGCCTGGTAGTGGAGGCAGCTAACACCCACTGTTTCCTTTTATAGTAACATATGTGAAAACAAGAAAAAAAATCCAGAAAAAGAAAAAAAAAAAAAGTTCTTTATTTAAAGCTCTAGGCAAAACCTGCTGATACTAGAAACAGTTTGAGTTTTTCCCATCCATAAATCTGAGACCAGAAGCTACTTTAATCTTCCTCAGCCATCTCTGTTTGAAGACAGCATCAAATACTAAGTGTGTTTATGAGAGCAGAACAAGGTAGGACTCCCTGCTTGGGGATCACACTTGCTTCATTTTAATTAAGGAATACTTTGCCCAGGTTCCCCAGGCTAACACAAGTCTAATTGAAGTCAATACTAAGTCCAATACCTTGCCATATGTGCAGTCTAAATTCACATCCTAAGCTCACCTCAAGCAGATGAGAATACTGTACACAGGCCTAATAGAGCTTGCAAGGGGACAAAACCAGTCCACATCCCCTGAGATGGCCAACAGCCAGCACCAGCAGGCTGCTGGAAACTGAAAATAGAAAGGGAAGAGATACAGCATCAAGAGGAGTCAGGTGTAGTCAGTGAGCTCAATATGCACTCTTCTGAAAGAGATGGGTAATTCAAGTTATTCGCCTGGGGGTACAGTGATGCCAGTGTTAAGCCTTCACTTTTCTTCTTCCAACACCCATTTCACAAAAATTCTGAGTGCCAAAGTCACCCAGTGCTGCATCTGGGCTTCTGGACAGGAAGAGGTTAATTCCTACTAACAAATAACAACCAAACCCAAACCAATAATTACCAAAGTCCTCCCATTTTAAAGCAAAAAGACACATGGGAGAGGAGGAATCATAGATTAAAAATGAAAAGCACCAAAGTTACAGGTTTAACCCCTCTGTGAATAGAGCTGCTTACAGTGCTCCAGGTAGACAGCTGAGAGACAAAGTGATGCAGGTGCAAATCTGCATTGGTTACAAATTTTCAACCAATCTAATTCCAATTTAACAGTAGTTTTAACATGACAAGAGATTGTCATCATCACTCCTCAACAGCTTTAGCCTCTGGAGCTTTCAAAAGAATAGACACTGAATTGAATTCATAATTAGCCTTCCACCTTGGAGACCTTGGTACAAAGCTTAGAGCCAAGAGCTCAAGAGGTACCTACTGAGACTGGCAGACTACATTTGGTCCCCAGTGTGTTCTAATGCCCCTCACACACTCTCCAGGCTTCCTTACTCTTATCTTGTTGGATTTACCTTGCCCTCCATCCAATTGAAAGGGAAAATTCAAGTGATCAGGAATGTCTGCCACCTAATCCCCCTTGTGTTGGATGTTCATGTACGTCAGCAATGTTGGAGCACTGTCAGCTGCAGAAAACAGCACTACCAGTTACAGATGACCATTAGCCCATCCCAGAGGTGGACAGTGATGAACACAGGTGTTGGAATCTGAAGCCTGATCCAGGCAAGGATCTTGCAGGAGACCGCTGTTTTACCAGCAGTCCGCATCAAACACCTCAAGATTTCTTAAGCAGAAGACAAAGCAGAGAAAGAGGGTTTCTAAATATGAGATTTTCTTTTTCTGTCTCATACATGGCTTTCACAGCAACTGTCAGCAAGATGCTGGTCACAGGCCAGGTGAAGGAGCACGGGGATGATGGGCAGCCCTTGGTGTAGTAACAAAGCCTCACAGGTGGGTACAGACACATCTTGATTTTGTCTGTGTCAATTACACCAGGGGAACCGGCTGAACTGCAGAAAGGGTTATGGCACACATGCCCTATGCAGGTCTCAGTAATGGTTCTGAATGTGAAGCTACAGAGGAGCACTTTCAATTCCCCAAGACTTTTGTAGGGGCTGATAACTCTTGCCCTTCACAATTCACACCTAAAAAACTTCTCAAGATCTCTGTAGTCTATTTATAAGCTAAATATACCCAGGGAACAAACACGTAAAATATCAGTCTCTTTTCAGAGATAACAGCCTGGACTGCTTTGATATCAACAGCATAGAGATCAGTTGTGAAGAATATAAAACAGCTGAATTCAAAAACAGCACTCTCTATTGGAATGTTTTTATTACTTCTACCTTTTAGCCAATGTAGCATCAACAAGTCAAAAAGAGAAGCAGCAACAGAAAAGAACCATTTCAAATGGAAACTTAAACACTGTTCACTGCATATCTGATATAGACAGATATTTGATATTAATATAGACCTATCAAACTGGTAATAACCAGAGGTCATTGGACAACACTTCAACAGATGATATGAATAAATATAATGGCTATTGTTACAGATCCTTGCTAATTTTGATAAAGAAGTTTTGAACCATCAAAATTCAGACTCAATATGTAGATACTAGGCATCTAGTAAAGAAAAGAACAAAAAAAACTCCAGGAGTTTCATGTTGAGTTACTGTAAAAACAATCAACCATTCCAAAATCCATAGATTTCTTTTTCCATGTACAGCTTGCTTCACCCTTGCTTACTGCAAATAATTATGTACCAATGTATACAGATGCACTCTTAATAGAAGTTCCAGAAGCAGAAAAAAATAGGAACAGAAGAATCATGTTTCTCATAAACTTCTCTGTTTTCTTAAAGCCATATTTCAGACACATACGTAAAGCTAAATTCAAATTATATGATCAACTCTCACAAAAAGCTGGAAGCAAGGCTCATTCAAATCCACCTAACACTGACAGCAGCTATTGCTGGATAGGTCACTCAATTCACAGGACTTTTCAACCCCATTTAAAATTTCAGAGGGGAAGAAAACAAAAAACATCAAAGTCTCTTGTATTTAGCATATAGATCTTTTTGCCACTTCAAGCTAAAGACCTTTTCAAAAATGCACTGTCAGCAGCACAGCTTTTAAGGGTAAAATGAGGAGTTTAAAGTCGGTATCCCACTGTGTATTCTACCACTGTGCTGCCTGTGGAGTGTGAAAAAAAGGGCAAGGATGGTTCCCAAAGCCTCAAACAGTCTCTTACAATGACTTTTATCCCTTTGAAGACAGAAGGAAATGTAGCTAATGTGTTTACAAATAGGCTGGAACCTGCTACTTTTTAAAGGAAACTCACAAAGGACACAAATGCCTCCTGGAATCTCATTATGTTTTTTAAAGGGACATTTTTGGGCCTAGCAGTTCCCTTAACTTGACCTATCTTTTTAATTTCACCTCTTTAAAAAGTGCAGTTTCTCAGATTCTTGTAATGATTCATTACTTCTGTCTCAAACTCAAAACAATTTAAAGTATCACTGATCTATGACAATAACAGAAGGAAGCCTGTCTGTGACAAGTTACAAATCCATCCTTACCCTTCATCCTTTGAAGGGAAAACATTGAAAATTCAGCTGACAATATATTCATCACTCTGCACCTTTATCAATACAGTCATTCATAAAAGCCAATTAAGCAACATGGAAATAAAACCCAGAGGTCCCAAATGAGTAACTCTGAAATAAGCCAATATGCACAAGTAATAAAAGACAACATACCCTGTGAAGATAATGACTGTAAATGTAATTCTTCAGCACACCCTAAAAATGAACATTAGAGTGTGAAAGACTGCAAAAAAAATAGCATACAGGAGCCAAGCAAGTTTCTTTAAGAAACACTGCAGAAATAAAAGAGGAGCGGTAACAGGAACAAAGCCTCAGAAACAAACATAATTTCATATTATCATGTACCCCACTGACTGTGGTGTACAGTCACTGCTTAAATAAAAGGCCATAAAATTATTTGGCTATCTGCTTTTTTAATTCCTGGTTTTCTCTTTGAGGGCATAAAATCTATAGAGTAATTTTTTTTTTTTTTCAATCTTCTCAGATTTATTCATTGCTTATTTTTCAACACAAGTGTTTACCTTATTCTGGATTCTTCAGAATATTTATGGACTCTCAATAGGACCATTCCAATCACTGACAGTGACAAAGAAGTTTTTCCCATAACTCTAGTGTTTCAAGATTCACATTCTGACTATATTAAAATCCACAACATCTTACTGTATTTTAAATGATACACCAGACTCCTCAGCAGAAATAATTTGTTTTATCTAATCTAGTAACAGAACAATTATTGGTAAAATACCTCAGTAACTGAAAACATCTCTGTAGGAACTTGATGTATCCTTCGTTTCATGCTTTATGCAATGCAGTTCCTCATAAACTAATTCTTGCCAAAAATATCAGTTTTCTATACTTAATTTTATCTATGACCATTCCAGCAATAGATAATGGCTAGCTAATAAATAATATCAGAATGCTTCAGTGTAACACCTCCAAATCTGGTTTGCCTAGCAATAGACAAAGGTACCTCAATATGTCATTTGTGGCTGAAATTAAAGATTACAGAACATGTACTGTGCTTTTGGGCAATAGAACTGGAGCCACATGGTAACAACAAATACCATTTATGAGAAATCATACTCTTCCATCACTCTAGTTGTTACTAAGTCCCCACTCATCCCCATAATTTAGATATGATAATCCTCCTTTCTAATCCTACATTGTCTGTAACAAATGCAGCTAAATCTGCAGCCACCTGTACATATTAATCAAGTTGTATACTCCTGAAGTCAATAATTTTAGTAGACTTTGAGCACTTCCATCTCACTAATGCACAGAAGTGACCACACAAAGGGGAAGAAAAAAACAAACAGGTCCATATACGTCATCTGTAGTATCATTGTGTTGGGAAAAGAATGGCAACCAAGGGCAATGCTGCCTTGGTCTAGAATCTTTAAAGGCCAAATTAACTAATTCTGGAATTCATAAAAATTATGACATCCACTCTTAAGGTATTAACAATCATGTTATCCAGCCACACAAGTTCAAAATGAAATACCATGCTCTCAGGACAAAGGAAAAATAAGTTTTTTTTTTAAATCCCTCTATTACTCAGCTCTAAATCGTGTATTGAAAATGAAATCTCAAGGAATAGTTTCATGCCAACACAATTTGAACCAAAAGAAATCTCACATCAAAGCAGAAAGGTGACAAGATCCAGATTTGTCCTTACTCTGAGAAGCAATGGCAGCAGTCAGAATTTCTAACTCTTATCGCTGACTTTCAACCAGTTATTTGTCTGTGAATTTTTCTGCACTACAGCTATTTTTTGACAGTTTCAAACTGATTGTAGTAGTAGTTCAATATACTCCCAAAAGTGAATTTAGTAGTGTGGTCTAGTTGTAAATTCATCTGGCTTTACTTTCTGCTTGATCTGTAGGCTAATCTAAGGTTAAAACCTGATACAATGTGATTTGAGAAGACCAAATCTCTATTACCATTAAGAGCATTCTGAAGAATTAAACTGAAGACATTTATTTTTGGTATGTTGTATAAAAATAGCTCTTCTGGGCTTTCAACATTTGCTGCTCAGGGTGGACCAACAAAATGTTATTCCTCAAACCACAGAAAGCTGGCCAATTAAAAAAAAAAATTGATCCATTAAGGTGACGTCAAGAAATTTCAAACAAATAATACTCAATATCTAGTTTGAATCAATAATGCAGTGGTTTTGTCATTCAGCTTTGCTGGAGAAGACAGAAATTTGGACAAGTTTCAATCTTGCAACAGGGCCAGTCACTCCTGACTAACACTAGGGCAGGTATATCTCCCTAAGTTTGTTTTAATTCGTGAGTTGTTATATAAGGTGTAAAAATCTACAGTTTCCCAAAATATACATCTCAGAGGGAAGTTCCATAAGAGGACCAGCTCACTTCTTCCTGGATGAAATCCATTTCACCACACCCCTGTCACTCTTGTCCCTCCATGCATCATCCCACTGACTGAAATCAGATTTGACACAGCTCACAATATTTATGGAGTCAGTTCAGCTCGCTAACTCAGCAGAAAACTATTCACAGGTTTTTCTCCTCTGGGAGAGTATTTCACATTTTTTAATACAGTTGGTACAAGATAAAGATAATTTCTTGCATTGTCTTTCATTACGTTTAGAGTTGCTTCAATCTCTGAAGAGTAAGTTAGCAAAGAAAATTTAATTATATATTTTGAATATTATTTTCAGCAAATGATCTATGGTATTTTTGCCTCAGTTCTGTTAATTTCTGCATATGACAAATCTGTATTGCACTTTAAATACAAACACTGATCTTATAACACTTCTGAGTATGAGCCTTTCATACATTGATACCAAAAGAATAAGGCAAATCAGAAGTAATTGTCATAAAAGTAAGATGGCATGGCCAGATGAGATGAGCCCCTTTCCTGTTGAGAAAGGGTCACAGGAGCAGAAGGCACCAACAAGGCATGAAGAAAGCTGGGACTTCATCAATGAGTTCTTGGGACTGGCCACCTTGAGCTTTCAAGGGCCAGAATCATCAGTCTTAATCAACATCAGTTCAGTGGTATTACATATCAGAGCTAAACTGGGGTAAGATTTTTAAAGGGCTGATTGTTCTGTATGTGCAGTGATAATTTCTGTCAGGTGAAGAACTGATCTTTGGCCATGTGCACTGTCAACCCAGTAAAGAGTCAAGTCTGAAGCCGGAAGTTCCACTGATGTGCCTTTCAAACATTCCTGTCACAGCCGTTCCTCGTTCCGAGCTGACACACAGACTTAGACATATTCAGGTGTGACAGAAGAGACTGCAGCAGTCAAATGCTGCCTGGTTTTTCTTAGAGGCCAAGTGCTCAGTGGTGTGTGCAGCAGCACCACAGCATCCCTCCAGCTCCTGCTCTGCCTGCACACAGCTCTGATGAAAGCACAGAAGCAGCTACAAGTCAGGGCAATAACTCTGCAGCCTGAGAGAAGGCAGCAAACAAAATATCAAGCTGACAGTGTCAGCCTTGACAAGTCTGCATTTGTCTATTCCAAACAACAATCTTTGCAATTATAAGGGAAAGCTCCAGCAACCCCCAGTACAACAACTAGCCCTTCACCTGCAGTATTCTCATAAAGAGTGGCAGTCATGTACAGTGCTTGTCTTTCTTTATCCTTGAGGATGTGTAAGAATTACATACACACACACATATATACACATCTCTATATATAGGTATTTTAACTACCTATTAAACAAGATGGCTTTCTATAGCAATAGTTTCTGTATTTGGATTGAAAGTGATGCAACCTTCAAAGCTCCCACTGCGTTCATAAGGCCGTGGTCTCAACACTGGAGCTTCCTAAAATTCATTCTGCTGTTATTAGATACCATTAAATCTGCTGACCACATAAGTACATTGTCTCATTATTCAGGCTGAGTATTCTGACATGAATTATAAACCCTTACAGTACCACTCAGTAATGGTTGCAGAGCAACTGTGGTAACACACAAATAAAACATGAAAGAAGAAATATTTTTATTTTCATCTTTATATTAAAGTCAAATTAACTTGAATATCATTCTGTCTTATAGGTTAATAAAATACAAGAGAAATTAATTAATAGCAAAAATACATATTTATGATGCAGGCACAATGATAACAACAACAAATGATAAAGCCTGTTAGTGGAAGTACTTGCCCTAAAGGGTAAGAGATATGCCAACCTAATAACCTCACCAAGGGTTATGAAAAATTTGCACATTGCCTGACAGCCTAAGGTAAAGTCTTATTGTAGCTCTTCAAGTGGATAAAAGGGAAAATGGAATGCAATGCAAAGTGGTACCATTTATCTAAATCAATGGAGACATTTCTTACTGCACTGACCTTCACTGCATCTTGAGGAGCATAAAAAGCATTAAGGAACATTTTAAAAACACCCAAGGGTTTTCTTTATCTAGGTTTTCTCCCTGATCAAATAAACTGGAACTCTTTATTACAGATATTTCCCATATTTCAAGTTAATGTACATTTCTCTGCAGCATAGCCACCTAAATAATCTTAACACTTTGTGAGGGCCCTGACAGTCTCTCAGAAATGTCATATTCCTCCCACGACACACATCCCTCAGAGCAATAGCTGTGCAATGCCCCTTTGCACAGACACTGACTGGTATGATCATCCTTAAGATGACCAAGGAATGGACTGAAAGGACCAATGTTTAACATCAGTGCAAGTACTAAAGGCTGGAAAACCATGAGTGTGTGTAAAGTGGTATTGTATACGTGATAAAGCTCACCTGCATCTGTTCTCTTACTCAAGTGTTCATTAGAAATAATTCTGCTGACAGGAGGGCCATCTCTCTCACCCAAAGCAGCAGAGTAAACTGTTTACTCCTGGCTCTTTCCTCATGAAGACTCAGATTTAAATCAGGCAGCAGTAATATTGCTCCCTAAGCAGACCTCCAGTGAGCTATACTGGGCAAGTTTTGGAGCCTATATGTCACCTTGGCACAAGTGAATCATTCTCTGTTCAAGCAATTTACAAAGATGTTCGGCATCAGAAAACATGCAGACATGAAATATAAAGATATATTGCATTTAGAATATTTATGGAGCTTTAGTCTCTCAACTCTTTGATACTGATCCAAGTGAACTAGCTTTTCACACCAGGAGAAAATGGTAAAAGCAAACTCTGCACACAGATTGCAAAAGTATTTCACTCATAGTGCTCTTTATATCTGTAGGACTTAAAGAGCACTAATAAATTAGCAAGGCTAAGTAAATAAGACGATGATAAACCCACTTCTCCTTATTCCTGCTTATGGTAACATACAAACTGCAATAAGCTGTGGCTCCTGACTACATGAGGTATATTCATTTCTAAAAATTATCTTCAATCTCTGTATTCTTTCCAGTAATGCAAAGCAGTCTCATTGGGCAATATTTCAAAGAGAGATGAAATGCAGAACAAACAAAAGGTTGGGTTTATGTAATTTCTTTATCTGTGTTGTCTCTTTTTAAATTACTCTTCACTGTTGCCTTTAAAACATTCTGTTTGCACCTGAATTTGAGTCTTTTCACACTTCCCTTTGCTTTTTTCATAAGTTCCCATGTTTACCTAGATAAACATGGAGCTCCATTTTATATGTCCTTTCCCAAATTTCTCAACACATATGTACTTGACTTTAAGCGGAAATCTGGTCCAAAATCTAAAGTAAATTAGCATCTTTCATATAAAAAAAAGCAGTGAGGTGTGCAAAGCCTTTCATTCAATACCACAGGAGTGATAGTATATCAAAAGTAAATTTTATCAAGTATGGGCTAGTGAATTTCAAGCTCTTTATATTCTTTTCTTACATAAATTATCAAAATTACCTGCTTGCTTTATAATTTTGAGTTCAAGTCAATCAAATTTATGAGTTTCTGCATATGATTAGTAGTTTCTGCGTTTCTGCACTGTGTAATATTTGTTTTAGCTCTCTGTAGTTTTTCTTTTCTATTCAGACATTTTTCCTTATTACACTTCCAAAGAAACAAATTTACTTCTGAAAAGTTTAAAAGACACATATTTTTCTGCTTAAAAGTAAACTTCAGACAGCAATTATGATCATCACTCAGATAATAAAACCTGAGAACAGTGTAGAACAGTGACAGAATAAATGTGTACCAATGACATTTATTAAAAGCCATTGATCAGGATATTGGAAATACATTGCCTTAAGACTTGTCATGGGGATTCACGTTTTATGTCCAAATCCAACAGCTGCTTTTAAAATTCAGGGTAAAGACCTGCGTGCCTTGCCCGTCTGTTTCTTTCAATTCCCTGCATCTATCCTCTAAATCCAACCCACAGAGGAGTTCTTGGGTTTTATCCTCTCTTCTCCTCAAAATTAATGCGAGTCATATAAAGCACCTGACACGGGTAATCATTCCTTTAGATTTAAAATATACGTAGCCAGAGCAAACGCGCGAGCGGCTTGGCGGCGCTCCATGGCCGCGCTGCTGGGCTGGAGCAGCTCTGCACCTCTCACACATACTGCATGTTTTAAAGCTGTCTGGTGTAACAGATAAATCTGGGCAATCGCCCGTTCTGTAATGATTTCTCCTGACATTCTCAATTACGTTCTGGAGAGCCTTGAGTACAACATTTCCAGCAGCTCCCTCAACCGACAGAATAAATTTCCTTAAACTGCAACAGACTGCTGTGCAGGATTTATTCGCTGAGCAGTTGACTCTGGGTACACCATCAAAAGCAAGAAGTGAAATTGCATCAAATTTCACCAGCAGTAATTAATTTTTTATTTTGAAGGGAAATAGTAAGACCTGACCTACAAATAAATAAATTCATATGATCACAGCACAGAGGCATTTCTTTAGATTTCCTACAAATCAGCATGGAGTGCAAGCCATCATGTAAGAAGGTCACAAAAGATATCATGAGGGACCTTGGCAGCATTTTTGGCAAGAGCCTAGAAGTTAAAGAAGGTGTGAAGACTGTGCTCTGGATACACCATCTAACAGCAGGCAAATTTCTATCAACATACATACTTTTTACATTAAATGGAAACCTGGGTGACTAGGGTGATAGGAACTTAGTGGATTTTAACCTTTGCATGTAAAATCTGACATGTCTGAAAACTCATAAACTGGCCCAATTTTTGAGGGGGTGTGGAGAGGGACATTTCTTGGGAGCGGGGTCTTTTGTTTTTAAACCATTTCAATTTGAAAGCAGTTCTTAAAAAAAACCACAAATGTACAATTGCTGTCCTTTTTTTTTTTTTTTTTTTTTTTTTGGTCACTCAACTAGAAAAACACTCCGAACCACTACTCTTTAGAATCTATGTGTTAACTTGTAAGTTTATGTTTCTTGAATGGCTGAGTAAGACAACACCTCTGTCCGAGAACCTCTGAAGAGACCCAGCTGTCAGCTGTATTTCTGCAAAAGACATACCTGTCCAATTCCCTTCCCACAAGACACTGGGATTATAAGCAAAAGAAGAATTTTAGAAGTTTTAGCAAAGTACAAAATTAACTACAGAAACTACACTGAATAAGAAACTACATTGAATAGATGACGTTATAGTTTACTCAAAAGGACTGGTAAGAAAGAGCGTGTACATGAATTGACTTTTACAGAGAAAAGTGTAAACAAACACATTATACTGAGCACAAAATAGAACCCTCAAAATATAACTGGAACAGGAAAAAGTAACATTTCAGCAAGAAAATGCCTACCCTAAACACAGTATTTCCATGAAGGGTCTTGAAGGGGAAAAAAACAACAAACCCACAGTGAAAACAACAAACAAGATTTTTTAATAGCTGATTTAGCAAGATATTCTAAAGACATTTTCTACAATCTTGATCTTTCATTAATTTCCAAACTTATAAGAGGTCTCCTTTTGAAAAGCATTTTCAGTTCCATGAAAAAGCAGTCTGAAGTAGAAAGCCAGAGGGAGAAAAAGAGAAAACATCAACAACAAAACACGTGAGGAAACTATACACCCAAATTAAGGATGTCCTAGTGCCAACATCTCCAATTTAAGTCAGTCTCTGAGCACTTGTGGTGTATTAGAAACAGGGCATATTGCAACAGAAAGATCAAAGGCACGGTTTTGAAAATTCAACCTGAAATACTTTTGCTTTGGTGTTCCCAGCTATAAAGATAGATAATAGCATCTCACTCCCCCAAATAAGCTCCAGGATGATACAAGCACCTATCAAGAAGTACTTGCAGATCACAGTGATAAGTACTCCAGTTTTTATTACAGAAATAAAATAAATTTTGCTACACAAAATAAGCAGATTGAGTTCTATATTCATACTGAAGGTATTTTTGGACCACTGTGGGCCCAGTTTAATACAAAGCAGTGCCTGTAGCCCTGACTGCAAAGGCAGACAGCCCATCCATGGCCTCAAAACAGTGACTTTCTCAAGGAAACAATTTATAGGTTTACAAGTACCCCAGGCACTAGAGCAGAGTGAGAAAGGTTACTAAAAAATCAGCTGGTAGAGTTTGTTTTAGCAGGTAGATGTAATTAAGCCCAACACACAAAACAGAAGTTCATACAACCTATGGAATGTTGACTATACATGTCTCCAAAGAGGTACCCATGAGCAGATTTCTCTGACTCTTTTAGAAATCTCACATTGTTTTACCTTTCCTGCGCTTAATTGCTTTTCAAGTCTCATTTTCCACAGTTCATCCCCGTTTCTCGCTTATAAAAACCACTTAATATTCTCTCTTCTTACGCCTGCTCAGTGGCTGTCAGAAACCCTAGATTACTCACAGTTTTACCCACCTCTTTTCCCTCAGACTGTTCTCATCTTTCTTGAGAACTATGTAAATTCATTTCCAGGGTGCCAGCAGCTTCTCGAAGTTGCCAGTAGTTTTTCTCGGGGACTACATTCCAGCAAATGCAATATCTTATCCAATAGAGAAACTATTTTAGAAACTAAAATATTAGAAACTATTATAGAAATGTACAAGACAGACAGCATCTGCCGGTCTAGTAGAGACACCCCACCTGAAGGAGAGGAGATTTTCTCCTCGTTGAAAAAAGCTTGGGTCTTCTAAGACTGAACCAATAAAAGTTATTGTTTCATCACAGGAGTTCAGTGATCTTATATAGAGTGTTATTGAGTACTGTGACAAGCTGTCCACGGAGCGTGCCCTGAGCTGCAGGAACAGAGCACTCTCCACATTCTGCTGACTTGTCCCCTCCAGAAGCAGCAACTCCTGCCAGTGATTAACAGGAACCTGGTGGAAACCCAGCACAGCTGGAGGCCAGCAAACTACAAGCTGCAGTGGCAACTGCAGTAAGTGAATTTAAAATTAGAGACTGGAAACTTTAGAAAACAGAAGATGAGGAGAAAGAAGAAAGCTCTAATGCACTGTAATGTGTTATAAAAATGGTGTAAAACATTTATATGCCTGTATTTATGGATATTTCTCCAGCAATCTTTACTCACCCTCTACTAACGTGTGTCAACAATCATAATCTCTGTCTTCAATGGCAGCAAATTATGCTTATTTTCTTTTATTTTGCTCTTTAAAAACACTTACATAAAGTAATTGTAGCACTGCCCCTTGAAAGGTTTGGGTACAGAGGCTAATTGATAGATTTGTCTCAGAAATAAATATGTTGGAATAAATATGTCCCTTCAATAATATTGTTTTAACTGTTTTTTTCCCAGGCCATAAGCATGGCAGCTTTTTGAACAGAGTTATATATTGCTCCACTATTCTTCAGCTTAAAATAAAAAGGCCACTGAAAGAAAAGAGTAATTTCAGCACAATAATTTTAAGGTTCATTGGCTTAAATTACATAATCAATACTCAAATTATATTTCATTTCAGTATATTGTCATTGACAACGTGACCCTCATATTTGGCATTTAGCTGTTTCTGTTGTGCCACACACAAATAACATTTGTGTGTTACTCGTATGTTTTTACAAGAAAAGGTAATTTATCAAAGAATAATCCATAACAATTCCCCCAGCGTTGCCCAGATTTCATTCTGGAAGGCTGACATCCTCTGAGATCTTCCAGGAATCAGTGCTAAAATGGTACTCATTTAATTAGCACATGGAATATTCATCAAGAAAATCAGACATAATATGGTAGCCAAGAGATTCTTTGAATAAGGGACCACCTGGAGCAGAGCAGAGGTATGTATATGGTAATATCAAGGCAATGCCATGCACTTTGGCTCACTTTAAAGACTTATGGTTCCGAAAAAATGTTGAAAAATATTCAGAGGGAAACCAGACGGATGACTTAAGATCCATCTTCACCAAGGCAGAAGATCCATAGCTACTTCTTAAGATGAAGCATTATAGTATAACTTGATCACAAGCAATCTGGACAGAAAATCTAGCAGAGATTTCTGACAGCAGGAAGCACTTTAGTGCACAGGTAGTTATAACAAAACCCAATAGCCAGAAACTGAAAGCTAGCTAAGTTCAGAAAAAGAGGTGAATGCTTTTAAGTGAGAGGGATTACTCAAGCTACTTTTCCAGGAATGTAACTAATTCTTTGCATTTCACAGACTCCGAAATGGTTTTGAATGCTGCAAGTTCATATCATGAGATAGAAATTTGGTAGAGAAACAACTGTTTAAATTGCAAGAGAGTATAATTATGTAGAGGTTGTACTATGAGGAAGGTCAAATAATGCAGAAGGTCATAATGGATTTCTACCAGTTAGTCCTATGTATGTCTGTGAAATGGCAAGATTATTCTTTGGTTTGGAAAAATTTAATGTCTGCTTGGGTGGTGAGGTACTGGAACAGGCTGCCCAGAGAAGCTGTGGCTGTCCCACCCCTGAAAGTGTTCAAGGCCAGGTTAAGTAGAAAACCTGGTCTAGTGGAAGGTGTCCCTGCCCACAGCAGGGGAGCTTGAACTAGATGATCTTTAAGGTCCCCTCCCACCCAATAATTCTGTGACTCTATGGTAGCAAAACTAGAAAGCTGCAGAACATTCCTTACTCAGCTAGAGTGCTATTAAGTTCAATAAACAGAGTAACTACAACAATTTCTTATGAACTTAAGATTGGAAACTGCTGTGAAGGCTACGCTGCACTGTTTTCTGCATATTGATGATGGTTGTCCAAATTAAATTGTTTCACATTCATGGCAACCTCTGAGATTTCTTTAGGCAGAGGGATTGCCAATGTGTGGCAATGTCTTAAATGTCATTTCCATTCCCTTAGGGCTATCTTCCTCTGACAGAAGAAGTACAATTTACTCCTATCAAATCAATTGGCCTCATTTTGATTTCAGAACCTGTAAGGTTTAACTGTGTCTATATTGAAGCTCATTTAGTCAGACATTATTATCTAATGTGTATTTGTATATCACTCCGCAGAGAAAGACTCTCACCTAAGTAGATATCACTGCAAAAACACACATGAAAAGACAGTGGCTAAAATGAAAATATCAAAGCCAGGCTCTTCCCTTCTGTTTTAAACTGCTGACCTGAATTTTGTGAAGAACTTCTTATTTGCTAATATTCTCACAAGAGACCAAATTCAAACACCACAGTTCTTAAGTACCCCAAATGTCACTGATCAGTTAGCTGCATTAAAATAAACTACTGTAAATCTCACTCATAACCTTGAATCCTGAGTTTCAATTCAACACAAAACAAAAATCAAACTGATTTTTATTCTTAAATACCAGAGAGCTAGATTTGTTTGTTTACCAGGAGGACACTGGAATTTTCCATTTCCAAAAACTGAAAATCCTTCAAAATCAAGGACCACATGAAAATGCAGACAAGCCCATCAATGTAGAAGACAAAAATGGCACCCTGGAAGCCTTGTACCAATTCAGTAACTGTGTTGCTTTGTACAAAAGGTTACATTTTTGTATCCCTTTTCAATCTTTCAAAAATGGAGAAGGAACTAGAGATTCCAGACTGCACCCAGCTAAACATTCCTGTCCTGATCTCCTCAGCCATGCTGGAGGACTTCCAGGAAGTAGGAATAGAGAGGCATACATCTCAGAAGCACAGCAGTCATCTTTTACAGCTTGGGCTTATGCACACCGCTGCCAGACATAATAAATCCAGATAAAATAGAGTCCAAGATAACCCACATTAAGAACTGTTCATTGAACTAATATAATCTACACTGTGGCCAATGAGTGTGGAAGGCTATCAAGCATGAAGTCCACGACTGCCTTGTTAAGTGCCTGCAAGCTCTCAGATGAATGGAAGTAGGGTTCAATTTTTCTGCAAGATTTTAACATCAAATTGCCTGGTATTGGATTTTGAATGCTTCGGACTCTATGTTTATGAATTTTTTATAAATGTTACTTAATATGCAAGTGCTATGAGGTTGTGCATTAGCTGGAGAAACAGCGTGATTTCTGACGGATATGAGCAATTTTCCTGTTCTCAGATAAACTGAAATATAGAACCAGTCTTTTACCATATGGCTCACTCTCAGCCCTCATGTAGCACAGATCTCTTTGCCCAGCAAAATTACATGCTTTCACCTCCAGCATCCCATTCACCCTGACAGTTTCCGAATCATAGAACCACGGTAGAGTTGGAAGAGACCTCTGAAGGTCATCGAGTTCAAACCCCTGCAATAAGCTGGGACATCTTCACCTAGATCAGGTGCCTCAGAGCAAATGTTGCTGTCCAGCCCGACCTCTGATGTCTCCAGGGACAGGGACCTTCTGCATGACTATAACCATCTTCTCCGTTCCCCTCTGTACTTGCTATTCTGGCCACCACACAGCATACCTGTCTGTTCTTCATGTTTATCAGACCTAAATTTCACTGTGACAGGGTATTAACATATATAATGCTCCTTGTTTTGAATCTATCCTGCCTTCAAATAATGTAGAATGAAGATATCTGATGCAGAACTATCAGAGACGAAAAAGAAAAAAAATGTGGAGAGCAAATTAAGTCTTAAGAATATAAAAAAATAGAGTAAACACTGAGCCTACGGATGAACAGAAACTCACATGAAGAAATAGCAGAAAAGAAAGGATATGCACCCGAATTTCAACCTCCTGATACAGCCTTTCCAAAGAGAACAAAAAAGCAAATGCCCTGACTGGAAATTTTCCATTCTGGTTTGTGCTCTGGATAACCCACATATCTTCCAAGGAGCAGAGGAAAACACAGTGAAGGGAATTTTGCATTAGTTTCAGCAGAAGGTTAAAGGTCTTTGGCCTTTGCAGCAGAACATGCTGCAAAGCAGCCAGGATAATTACAGAGGAGGGAAGGGAGTAAAGATTCCTCCTTTCTAGGTCACTGAAGGATGCAGCATCCCCAGGGCAGAGACAGATTTTGCAGGCATATGGGTAGAAAAGAACAGTGTTCCCAAAGAGGTAGATCCTGCAATCCACCTAATCCATGTTTGCCATATTCCTTTGAATATAAACACAGAGGATAGCTGCCCTGAGGGTGATACACACGGTGATACACATGGTGACATATACAGGAAATGCTGATTTTGGTGCCAAGGAGGCTCTGCAACATCAGGTCATGAGAGCTGAACTTAGGCACCACTTTTTTGATGTGTGTGGTCCTCATTGAAATGCCCACTGAAATTTAGGGCTAGCAAAAAGTCAAAAGAAATGAATGAAATTAAATAAATGGGCAGACAGAGCCATAACCTGCATGCACTGGACAGGTAACAAACTTGTTTTAACTATTTTAAAATTATTGTTAACATTATTGAGCAAACCTATATAAAATAATAATAAAAAAGTCACTCCTTGCAAGATTCATCTACTGTCATTATGTTCTCTCTAGAGAGAGTGATAAGCATTCTGCAAAATGAGCATATCTACACTTTGATATCTTCTCAGTCTCTATGCCTTTCCATAAAGCCATACTGTTTCTCAGAATGGTTTGTTTTGGATATCACTTCCTAGCATTTAGAAGAATCCTTCTCCTATGAAGCTTTACCATGAGCTGCTGTACTTAATCCTTTTTTTTTCCCTTCTCATGCTTTTCTATATCCATAATAGGCACTTAAAACAATGAAGCTATAATCTATAATCAACAGCTCCAAGGCATTGCTGTACTTTGCTCTTAGAATGGAAATAAAATTATATAGCCAAGGAAAAAAAATAAATATTACCCAACAGTTACAATTTGTAGGCATTTTTATGCAGAATTTCTCTTTCAGATGGAAGAACAAACACCTGCTTCCTCTAACAACTTATCCTCCTTAAGAGATCTCACTACCAACATCAAAGGAAGTGGCTACTCTGCCTAGTCAGATGGCATTTCCATTCTTGCCCAAATGAATCCTTAGTTTTCTTCAGGATTATAGAAATCTAAAGATTTGGGGGAGTGTTCAGGGAAATAGCCTGAAAACATCATACTGTGTCACAAAATAGACTGAATCAGTGTTGCTGGCATTGTCTCTGAAGGTCCCACCATCCTCTTAAGCAGCCATGATCTACCAGATGCTGCTGTGTAATTTGTGCTGATAAGAAATGGGAGTTTTGTTATGTCTGACATGTGCCAGAATGAGAGTATCATTCCAAGAAGATTAGACACTAGGCATTCAGAGGTATTTAACAACACCAAAATGAAAACAAACTTCATCAAGAATGTGCACCTCCTTCAGTGGGCTACAGCAGCTCCCACTAAGAGAAACTTCTGCAATCCTTGCTGTAGTGAACATGCTTCCTCCAAAAGTCGAGTCATGCAGGTTATGCTTTGTCTCTCTTGCCTTTGTGCCTTTGAAATGGCAAGAACAGCATGTTATGATTGATTTATCTCTTGGCACTACTGCTCTGAACCAAACCATTCTTGTTTCCAAGATCGGGGAATACTAACTGACCTTTCTAATAATTCATTTTTTACAATTAAAAGTTTTATTCTGGGCTTTTCATTAGTAATGTGGAATCAAGCAGCCTTACAAAGGCAAGAAAATTTATGTTGTGATCTATTTCTCACATAGGTTGTTCTCATGGATCCCCACTGGAAAATAGTAATATTACCAGAATTGTATAGCAAATAAGACACTGATTTTACCAGCAGAGTCAAAAGAACTTGTGGCACAGCAGAATTAAAGAGTGGTATATACATCTAAAAGCAACAAAAATCCATTGTGTTGGCTATAGGCCAACTTTTGCTCTCACATACTTGCTACCTGTCACTGAAGAAAGACCGAGATGTTTAGGCTAGTTTGTTTTCTGAAAAAGGTAAAAGGCACCAAAAAATCAACATTCTTTTAACATTAGGAAAGTTGGAGAAGCTAGAAAAGCTTGAGAGGTTTTGCTATTACTGAATTGGACCACAGGATTAGAAACTAGATTTTCCCTGATTATTTAAAGAAATTGAAGTTTACATACATTGTTAAATACTGAGTGTCCACTAATACCCATCTGAAAGTGAATTGAGAAGAATTTTATTAGGCTCTTGGTATGAAAACTAGCAAGAGGAAATACATTAGGAGATGCCACTCATCCAGAAAATTTTAAGTGAGCTGCTGTCTTTCTTCTTGATGGATAAAGCTTCCAAACTCCAAATGACAATTCTTCACAGAACTATTCACCAATTGTCACTATGGTATAAAAATTGCTTATGTTTGGGATAATATGTGGCCAAAGTATGATCTTGTCTTTGAATTTTTTTTCCTAGTTTTGAAATGAGTCCACGATAATCTCAACTAACTCCAAAGACAGGATCATCTTTCTTCAGTTCGTCAGGTATCTGCCAAAAATCATTGTTCCATGCTGCTCACACACTTGATGGCAGCAATGAGATCACTCTATAGCTGATCTGTTAATAGCTACGTAACTCCCTTTGAGTTCTTGCAGTATTCCTACAGGATTGCTGTTTCTCTGTTTTTCCTCCCTTAAAAGCTCCAGCTTCAATCTCCAGCACAATCCTTAATCTTTTCATCTCTACAATTAAAATGGGAAGCAAAATAGGTCAGCTATTCACATAATCATGGCTATTTAAAGCTTTTCCATCTCTCTCATATAAACCTGCCTATTTTTCTTGCATGCAGCTCACTTTAATGGAATATTATCTTTCAAACCATTGCTTTACAGTATTTTTTTTAATTCCCTTTGTTAAAGGAACTTGGGAATTCAACCTTTTTTTTTTCTGTTTTAATTACATCTAAAATTTTCATCCATCATTCATCATCACCTCAGTCTGTTTTCCTTTTATGAAAAGTGATTGCATAAAAGAATTGCAACAATACAATCCCGCAGGCTTGAATTTTACTTGCATAGAATTATTGATAAGAACAGTGTAACATGTCCTTCTGATAAAACCTGCTTTTTCAGAACGTGTGCTTATTCATTTATTAGTAATGATAAAAACAGCCAGGAGCTGTATTTTTTATGCCTCTGTGTAAAGAATCAACTGCCTCAAGGCTAAACATCTCCTACAAAATGTCTTCCCTGCTGAAAAGTGGCAACATCTTCATGCTAATGATTAAAAATATTCCCTGGATCTATTTTTTCATTTCTTTCAAAAAAAGGAAGAAAAACTTTTTCGCCCCTTTTTTTTTCTTTGTACATTATCATACTTCATTCATAAAGTAAATCCCTGTAATGAATCAAGTGTGTTATAAATCACATCACTGTGAAACATTTCAGATTTAACTCCTACAATATCTAAGGAAAATGCCATTATATAAGGCAAAAAGTGTCAAAGCGTCATATATAATGGCAGGATGGAACATGAACCCAAAAATTACAGGTTTTTAGCCATTCTTTGACCTGTTGCCTTTAATCCAAACAGAGGAGGAAAATCAATCTTTTGTCAAACATAAAATGTGAATTCCTACCTAATCTCTCCAATTTGTGAACCCAGCAGCCTAGAGAAGTTCTCCCACACCAGAGTAAAAGATTATACTGGCTCACATGTTCATCAGAACATGTCTGGAGACATGAGGTGTTACCTTGAGCTTTTTTATGGCTATCTGACCTTATGCACCTTCTACTCTGAAATCATAAGTTAATATTCCTAGTTTAGTATTTCTCCTGGGTTTTATAAGGTTGTTGTTATATTGCAACTGATGTCTCCCTAGGACTGTACAGATTCCCATTTATCAACACATTTTTTCCATCTGCAGTTAACAGCAGAAGAGCAAAATGCAACTATCCCCACTATACTGAGATCAAACCTAATAGTCTGCTTTGCTCATATCAAAGTCAATATTACTTAGTTTCATTTTTAAATAACAGTTCTTATAACAAGTTCTAAGACATTCACCACATAACCTATCTGCTTAGAGACGACAGTATCAGCTACCAGAGGCCATTTTCTCCATCACAACCTGATAGCTCTAAAGAGAAAAGACAACTGTAATGCAGAGCCAAAGGAATCACCACACCTTCTTGCACCCTGCCAGGGTGGTGAATGAGTGCTATGGGTAACTGTTAAAACCAAGGAGTATATAATATATTCCACAAAATATTAATTAAAAATTAATTCTTGATAAGGCTGTTGGCCAGTTCCAAAGCACAGACTCAACCTCAGTACAATAAGGACTTCTCCAAGCCATCATGTAAATAAACAGAAAGATACTTCCTTGTAGGAATAACTCATTTATAGAACCACAGTTACATATTACAGAACATAAACTTGTATTCTGCTGTTATCAAAACTCGTTAGACAAATGAAGGCTGGAGCCAAACCAGTCAGTCCTACTGTATCAGCGTTCTCCAGCAGAGCTCCGTCCTGCCTGGAAGTTTCTGATCAGGTCTAATTATACTTATCAGCTTTGCAAAGGCCTTTTGAGATTGCAGAAGAAGAACACTATACTAGAACTCTTATTGTTGTTCAACCCTATCAACCTTTTCTCTGAAGGCTGAGAGAAAAAGAAGAAAGAAGGATAGTTTACCTATTAATAACACTATGGATTCATATACCTAGGGAAGAACTGAATTTAACTATGGCCTCACACACTGCAACTATCATCCAAATTCGAGCAGGTGGAGAAGAAGATGACCCATCTATTAATTTGCCAAGAAGCTGAAAGTTTTAAGATTTCCCAATCTACTATGGGATTCGTGACTTCATTCAGCTCACTCTACAGCAGTCACACAGCAAGGAGGGCCAGAGGGTCTGGGAGCTGGGTAACTCTTCCAGATGTGGTGCCTTGTGGCCTGAGCAGCTCAGCCAGCTGTGCTGCACTACCAGCAGCAGAACTGACTCTGCTCTTCTGCTCATGCTCCACAGCATGAGCAGGCAGTCCTAGTCTGTATCCCACAAATAACCATCACCAGCATCTATGCTAATATTTACATTAGAAGAGCTCTATATTAAAATCACGATTCTCACTAAGGAGAGCATAACAGCTTCCTCATCATCTGTTGATACACATTTCAAACCTGTCCTGTTTCTTAGCTCATCATCTTGAATGTCACAAGAGTTATGCTTCTGCCACCATTATGAGCTGTTAATAAAAGGTTACTGCAAGGTAGATGAAGTTTTCCTAACTTACAACATCTGTCACTTTAGAGAGTCAAGGGCAAAAATACTGTTAGCAAGTTTATTCTTGCAAACTTGTACAAGAGACTCTAAACTACGGTAGCCTTTAAAAACAAAAATATTAAGCACCTACTTATTCCCTAGGATGCATATTTCTTCTATACTCTTTGTTGTGTGCAATCAACTAAAATCTATTTCATTATTTACCTATTTAGTAGGCCAAATATTATAATTTCAAACAAATCAGAACAATAAATTCACTGCTTATTTACAAGATTTCTGTTCTATGGGACAAACCTGACTGTATTTTGGTATCTAGACATACTAAGAACACTGCATTATTTATAGCCAAAAGAGAAAGAAATTCAGGTAACAGTATTAATTTCAAACAGACAGGTTTTATTTACCGTTGTTTTATACATTCCGTATGCCCTAGCACTATCTAACATCTTCCAAGAACATATTTTTCTTAGACTTGATGGAATTATATTCTCTTAGTGGTTTTTTCCCCCCTGGGACACTGAACATAAGCCAACAACTCACCCTGAAGTGCTGAAGTGGAATATTACCTGATGTGCTGTCCACAGCTTGGCAGAGGCAGCCATGTAGAAGTTTTTAAGTCTGATGTCTTGGCCAAAATCCAATAAGGTCAGTAATCACCTGGCCTTCAAAAACCTGCTTGTAATGATACAGAAACAAGGTAGATTCATGAATGTTTCAGAGAATTTGGGATTAGCTCGAGATTTCCAGATCTCCTCACTCCAGCTTCATATCCAGCCTGCAGAGTGTGTAGGAGTTTTCCACTAATACCACCAGGGCTTGCCTTTGAGGCAAGGAACACATGTTGATCCTCCACCAAGAGCATGAAGAAAGCACATCAGACCTCTGGGGTAATTCTGGGGACATGCTTTAATCTTGGCTGAAAGCTGGGTTTCTCAACTCCCTCTGCTGCTGTCTGCTTTCCAGCTACGTGGTGCAAAACTAGAACCTCTGGAGACGTTAAAAGAATGACAAATGAAGATACATTTCATTATAGGGCAATTCAAACCTGAAGTACTCACTTTGCAACATGAAGTCTATGAGACTGCAGCCTTAAATATTGATTTTGTATTCATTTTCATTGAAAGAAGCAATTCTATTTTTGCTGAATGTAATAAATATGACTCTAAACAGAGTAAGGCCCTTTCAGCAAGAAATTTTCCATATATCTGTTTATAAGCCTAAAATTAAAGCTGCTAAAACTGAAAAGAGAAAAAAATAACCAAGGGGGTTTTCAAAAATTTAAAACTCTATCATGCATAAATGGAGCTCATCAGCAAAAGTAATTTCCCTGCAGAAAACACTCCATCTTTTGTTTTATGTAAGTTAGCAACATGAATATTTCATTCCTAGTGAAACTGCCGTTACCCTTTTGCATTTCATAGCTATGCTTGGTGTCTCAGATACATAAGCTTTTTTTTCTCACTTTGCTGCTCAAGTCTATTGCAATTACAGGTTTTGCTGTATCTCAGTAGATAATAGAGTTTGGAATCTGATATTAGCAGCAACTACATCCTTTGTCCCTAACATCCCCTCTAGAAAGTAGATGGGAAGAAAGGAACATAAAGGACAAATGACTGCACAGAGGATAATTATTCTCAAGATACCAGTCATCCTTTGGAGGGCATGTCAGGTATCATTGTCCTCAAGCAGTTGAGGTTTTTCTCAAAACTACTGTCAGCTTTGGCAAAATTTTACAATTAAACAAAACGTAGCAAAAACACCTGCACTGAATATCCACGTTAAAACAACAGCCTAAATGAATACTGACCTTAATTTAGTCGTGAGATGTATTTGAGCTCCAGGACAAGAATAATAAAATGAATCAGTACAGTGGGTAACATTGTATTGCTGACAGCTGTTGCACAAAACTGTGACCAAAACAGGTTGCACAAGAATATAAACCCTATACAAGTTTGCATTTTAAATTAGTTTAATCTCAAGAACCTTGAAAGTAAGCTTTTCAATCAAGATGAAAAGGTGAAGATAAACTATTTGACCTATATGTCGTTCCATTACCATTGCAAATTCTCTTCTTTGAGAGAAATTTTATTCCTAATTTTGTTACTTGGCATGTCAGAGTCTGAGTGTCTGATTTTCTCGTTTAGGGCTGTTGAGGTTTTTTCAGTCATTTTACAGGATTTTTTTTCAATATTGCACATATCTGGAAAACAGTTCTGTCATGTACCACATCTTCCACCTAAACAGGAATATACTTTCTTCTTTAAATGCAGCAGACTTTTTGAACTGTGGGGAGTGAGCAGGCCTGGCTACTGAGGCAAAATGGCCAAGGGTGACCTAATGTGAATCACGCTGCAAGGCAGACCACCATTCAGCAGACCACACAGGAAGAGTCTACAAGATAAAATCACTCTATAATTGTAATACCATAAACCAGCAACAAAAAGATTTTGCCACTTTAGTTGAACGATCAGCAGGGGGAGATTCATGCCCCAGAACACCTGTGTCTAATCATGCACAGAGGAAAAAACCATCCACTGTCCAACAGAAGTCACCTGGTAACGAGAAGCATTGTGTGTAAAACATGACTGAGATCACTGGTGAAGGTGCAGGTTTCCCTGCTGCTGTATTTCTGAAGACTTTGAGAGGTGAGATACATTCCAAATTACTTTTCCTGTTTTTTTAGCTATCTCCTTTTCCCTTCATCCTCTATATAAAGTTTTCAAAATTGTTTATTCTGATCATGAAAGCATTTGCATAGGCAAGGACTCACAATAAAGACATCAGGACGAGAGCAGCCCATGCTTAGAAAGCTTAAAAATTGTCTCGAAGACATGCATGAGTGTTTGTGCCTTGTTCCACAGTGTAAAATCTACAAAGGTAACAACTCTGTCATTTGTGATTTCTGGGAAAAAAAAAAACAAACGTAAAAATTTCTGTCAAAAAAAAGAACTTTTAACTAAAGTCATCAGTGTAAAAGGAAGAGTTAATCAATGAATAAGATAGAAGTTTTAAAACTGAGTGGGGTGGGAGAATGCATGGCACACTAAAGAATTTACTTTGGTATTCAAAGTTTAACTATTGCAGAATCATAAACTCAGTACAACTGCTCAGTTTTAGAGTAGTTCACATGCAAATTATTACCCATCCCTGTGAATCCTGCTCAGCATTAGGAAATTGCTGATCCTATAATGTAGCTCCATCTTCGGTGTGATGATCAACATGTCTGACCTACTTCATAAATCACTGCTATGTTTTTACTTTAATTTGTTAAAGAAATTTATTGCATGCTTGCTGTATTTTACCTTAAGAGGTTCTAAATCATTATGGATAAAAATATGCTGAGCTATATCTCAAATGGTATTCCATATGGACCTAAAATCATTACAGATTTTGAGGATATTAGCTAGTAAGCCTCATGTCTCTTTAGCTTTCCCTCTCCTCATCTACTCCAATTTGTTTTTAGTTCTTTCGGTGTCCTTAACCTCCCTAGTGGTCGTAGGGATTGAGAAATTTACTTCATTAGAAAGGGTAGTAGGGCCATATAAATACCTAATCACCCCTTATTTGAAATTTTCAAAAGGCAGTTGGCAAGAAAGGACACCAGAAAACAGTTGCCTCGTCCTCTATAAAGTTTTTATATAACTTATTGTTATTGGGGGAGTTCCCTTCTACGAAAGGTGCTGAAGATATTCCAGAATATAAATACTGAATGATGACCACAGAAGTTAGTTGGTGACATTTATAAATTAATTAAAATATGTCATGTAGAACAAGATGCTGGAATTCCTATAGATAGCCCAAACTTTGTAGAGGTCTGCAGGGTCTTCTGTATTTCAAAAATCACCAAGTCTTTTAGGTCAACTGTCTTCCCACAGTCCCATTTGGACTAAAAATCTAATTTTCTAATTGCAGATGGAGTGAAAAAAGAAATATTTCCTTTTTTTCTTATTTTTAGTTTGGGGTTTATTGGGGGGGGGGTAATATTAGAAGGTATCTCTTTTCAACCTAAAGCACTAGACAAATAAACAATAAACAGCCAAATCTCGCCTGAAGTTTCTGTATTACCTTGTTTTAAAGACAATCCTGTATATAGGACAAATTATCAGTGAATATATGCTCTTGCACAGTAGTGCTTTTGGAGAGAGATGATTTTCTAGTTCCTTCACACTCTGATTGCTGTCTTTGACTGTTGTTTCAGAATACAGCCCTAAATCAGTGCTGTTTCCTGTATTTTCACGTAAAACATAAGAAAAAAGAATGACATAACTCATAAACAGAGTGTTGTGCTAATACTCAAATCTGTCAGTGAAAGCAACAGAGTCTAACTTGGTTTCAAAGTGGTTACTCAACTTGTTCATTAAACCATATTTCAAAAAACAGTACAATTTTATTATCAGTCTCATATTGCTTTATCCTCTATCTTTTATGGCATCACATTTAACAACAAATATTTTACACAATCATTTAGCTGCATTTTTCAGAATGTAGACTCAGATAGAAACTAATGCGAGGAAATTATTTTCCTAAGGAGTTGGATTGTTTCCTAATTGTTTATTATATATGTATTCTCTTGCCAGAAATCAAGATTTAAAATTCCATCTTGTTCAACACTTTAATGTTGTTTGGATCTCTGAAGCATTTATATTTAATTTCACAGCAGTGTTACAATTCAAGTGCTATATTTTAATGTCTGCAGCAGCCAATTGTTGATTTATTTTCTTTCAGGCAAAATGCAAATAAACTCTTAAGAGGTTTGCTCGCAACCCTTGTGTTTGAGTTAATACATTTGCAGTGAATAAATTAGAAGAAGTCCAAATATAACTTTTTAAGGCCTTCTTGAATTTAAAAACTACATCTAGTTTAAAAAAAAATCACCATTATTCAGAACTTTTCCTTTGAGAAGTAACTAGAAACAAACTCACATGAACTTGGGTCAATTCCAGTGTAGGTTTATGCCAACCACAAACTCCAAGGGTGTGGAAATGAGCAGCTCTGGTGACCCAGCATCCTTTTGAGCTCTCCTCTAGAAGTCCATCCTTGGCTGTGAAGGCATTCCTGTAAACCATGTTTTCAAATTACCTCAGAGCTAACTGTGCCATGGAGCAGTCCAGACAGGACAAGCAGATGCTGCCTTTGTCAGAGCATTCACCTTCCTGCTCAAAAATCTCTTAAAAATCCATCCCTTCTCTTCTCCATTTGGTGTGGTCAGAGGCTGCTGTGACTGAAGCCTGGGATGGTGCATTCAGACACAGAGGAGCTAGCAGCAAAGAGAGGGAGTAACCAGACCAGGTCCTCCTGGGCTCAGGAGAACATACTTCTTCACTGGAGACTCCAGACTCATGGCTCCCTAGACATCTAAGACAGACCTACACTGGAAGAAATCACAAAAAAAAAAAAAGGAAAAAACCTACATTTTAAGGAGTTACCAAGCAGGTCAGCTTCAGGATTAGGCTACAGATTGTAAAAATAGTCAAGATGGTAACGGGCCAGGTTTAAGAAGTTAGAACAATCTCTTGGGGTTAGTTTCCATCAGAGATAATAACAGCTAAGGAGGACATAAACATTTATATTAAAAATGTTTTTGAAAATTTAAATTTTTTTTTTAATTTTTGCATAGATGAATGCAAAAATTAATCTTGGAGGGGTGAGAGAGTCTAAAGCAAATTTTTCAAATATCATATTTGCAATAACACTTATTTTCCAATCAAAAATGCTTTGCCAAATCATAAGGATTTATTAAGATGAGCTTGGTCTTTCAAATGAAGCAAGGAACTGGAAGTTGGAAGGCTTGGGTTTTCTGACATATCTCCCCTCTCTCCTGAGTATAGCAAGAAAATTTATCTAACTTTTAAGAATATCAGCTCATTTTTTTAAATGGTGTCTTGTGACACCATTAATTATTATTAATTTTTATAAGATTCACTAACACCCAAGAGCACCATGTTTCACAGAAAGATATTTTTAAAACCTAGCCAATACATCTGAAAACTACCTGCATCAGAAATATTTCAAATATTTCTTTCTTTTCTGCACTATCTTGCAGCCCTTAACGCAACAGCAACAAACCTACAAGAACACTTGAAGAGCAACTCTGGTCTTATTGGAATCAATTGAAAGAAATGGGATGAAGTCTTAAGGTAACAGTGCTGTAATGAACACCAGGTACTGCAGAGACAAGCAGTTTTCAGATTTCAAATCATCTTGAATCAAATCGATCCCTAATTCATTTCTTTCTAGTTTAAAAAGCCTGTTAACTCTGCCTAGAGGGCTAAAACTCATCTTTAGATTTGTATTTACTCAATTAGTTTTCATTTTATTTTTACACTCAATTTATGAAAAATTGTTAGTGTTTTTCCATATATTTTTCACCCAAGAAAACTCCTTCTTTTTATACAAATTGTTTCCTATTTGGAAATGTAACCATCTTTATAAAAAAATATAGATTCATGTTTGAGGCACAGCCTGAAAAATTGTTACTTCTTAGAGGAAGAAGCAAAGATTATTACAGAAACTATGCAAATAATTGGTTTGATTTTTTTTAAAACTGAAAGGCATTATTATTTTGAATAGCAGATTTTATAATGAGGTCAAGAATTAAATCCTCTGAAATTTATGCCAGATGGTTGTTAATTTCATAACTTCCACCTTCTATTTTCATGAACATTGAAAAGTACTCTGAAAATCAAATTACACTTTGGAGTTTACTGACTGAGAGGATTGTATTAAAAAAAAATACAGATTCTCATATCCTTGCTAGAATAGACTAAATAAGAGTTTGTACCTGGGCAAAGCTAGTCCATTTACAAGTAAATAATCACAAATCATGGATGAATGCTTCCATATTTTGGCTTAACTTCTTCTTTGATCTTTATTATAAATGAGAAAATATCTTAATTCTTTAAAGATGTTTATTTTGACAAAGGAACATGTATGGACAAATGACATTTCAGTAAGTTAATGTTACTAGATCATCCCTTTTCATTTTCTGCATCTCAATATGCAGTATGAAAGTTGAGAATTGTTAAGGCAGACAAAATTCAAAGCAGAAAAAATTCACATTAAAGCAAGTTCCACCTAAAAAAAAAAGTGACAGGAGAGATATCAAGAACTGAGGAAAGGATTTTACATTTTGTTCATATTCCTTTTATCTATAAGCTATTGATAGCTCAGTGCAATATAAAATATCAATACTATAAAATACCTATCTAGTGTAGTACCTTGTGCGGTGACCTCCAATATTTCTGGATCAAGTCCCTTGGCAGCCCAGGGCATCCAACTATCATATTTTTTTAAATTTTATCTCCAGCCTACCAAGATCAGTGATACAGAGGGAACATCTCTCTTCTGAAACCAAATACCATCATTCCAAAGACACCAGACCTGACATTAAATGAAGAAACAGCAGCTTTGCTTCAAGCAACTCGTTATCTTTCTGTGTTTGAATTACAATGCTGTAAGCAGTAAAACTTCTGGGTAGAAAAATGGTCACAGCAAATCCAGCCTGCAAAAACTGGATTGATCCCAAATTAAGAAGAAATTTAGTAAAAACTGGGAACTAACGAGAAAAACACACACATTCAGCAAACTTTCATCTGGGTTCAAAAGGAATCACATGTCTGCATCATCAGAATGATCTCAAATGTCAACAGCAACCTTTTCCTTTCATCTGCCTAACTTGCAGGAGAAATGTCTCAGTTAATTTGTACTTTGATACATGGAGGCTCAGAAGTCACTGAGAGTTGAGCACACATTTAGTTATAACAAGGTAAAACTAACTCTCCCATCTCTACCCATATTCTCCTTCTTCTTCTTTTCACAGAAGAATTGTTGACAAGGATTACCTCTTGCTTAGTGTATATTGTAGTAATCATACTAAGAATTCAACCCTAACTGTAAAACTCTCAGCTTCCAAAATTTCAGCCAAAACTTCCTTCCATCCTTGTCAACCAAATGATATCACCCTGTTCCCCAATTGCTACCAGAATCCTAGACAAGTGACAGAGGTGGCATTTCAATGACATGGCCGTCTTCACTTTTTTATAAGCTAATGTGAGGAAGATTTAGCTGTTGTTCAGAAGACAGAACATCTGGTAACATGGGCCAAGTTACAAGTACTTACAGCTTTTGTCTTTCATAATCACCTTCATAATCAGCAGGCTCCAATTTTGGAATTGCTTTGACATCTTTTTGTTTCAATTCTTTACCGTGAAACGCACTCCGAAGATTCCCAGTGACATTATTCACCATCACGTCAAGACATGATGTACCCATGATGGGTTTGCATCACTGACATCTCTAAAAACTTGGAGGAGCATTTCATCTGACATTGTAGTATCATGTCTGTGAATTCACAGTGACATGCAGAAGAGATGGTTGCGAAAAAGAGGGGGAAAAAAAAAAGAAAGCCAAAAACAGACTGCTGGAGTGAGTAGGAAATTTTCAGCACTATAAAATGGAATAAGGAAAAAATAACAGATTTCTTTTTTAACCTCAACTATTTCCAAGCCTTTTAATTAATGCAGAAAAATCTTATCTATGTTCACAGACTAGATAAACAAACTACACCCAAAGTATGCAAAACTAAAACTCCACTGCATGTAGATTTTTTATCAATTTGAATTATGCATGAAGATTTCCAACACTGTGGAGGTTGGTCATCTCAGAATAGGAGTTCTAAAAGGCACCAATAAGAAAAACATGTTGCAGATACTTGAACAGAAGTGCCAAAGACAAACACACTCAAAGGATGTTGTGCTGCTTGCTTTTTTTTAGACTGGAATGGCTTCCTTTTTTAATGATCTAAATTATGATTTATTATAACTATTATGATTAAATATTATTCAAGCTCTGACCTGCATGTTCCAGTCAAACATAAATATATGGGCTTGGGGTTTGTTTGTTTTTCTTTTAAAACTAAACAAGAGTGACACTGACAAAGGGAAAGGCCCAATATTTTTTTTATTTTCAAAATTCACCCAGGGCTTAGGAAAACCCTGCTAAAGCTTCCTCCTCTCTCTAAAACACATTCAGGTAGCAGCTGAGGGCATTTTTCAGGCACAAGCAAGAAAGTTAAAGCAGTTAACCCCACATCCTGGTAAATTGTCTCCATCAATCACAGGGTGTGGGATTAACAAGATGGCAAAAAGGGGTGAAAGGAAGGCTCTGATGATGCACTTGATGGCTCAGCTATGGGAAGAACAGGGTCTGCTGAGCATATCCTGGACAAATGTTCTGGATCAGCCTCCTCCAGTGAGATGTATGAAGGTTTGTGCACACAGATGTGCTTCAACCTGCAAGGAGTAAGGGTGTCTCTTTGATAACCCCCAGCACAGCACTCCAGTTTTCCCATCTGGAGAACTTTTAGTCAAAAACTGTCAGCATGAGACATCATCTGAGCAGGAGCTCTCACTTCCTCCAGAGGGTCATAATTTCAGATGTAAGACACTAAGGCAAGTCTTAAACCCTTATGCCATTTTTTGTGGCACAAGCTCTAATTGCCTATAAATCATGCTGTGTTACCTGCTTGACACGTAAAGCTTGTCTATAAATATAAAACTGCTTTAAAATCCATATTCCTGCATGGCACTGAGTTGGAAATATGGCAGAGTTTTTTGTTTGTCTTGAAGCTCCAGCTTCATAAGAAAACACTTTCAAGTGGGGCATCTTTTTTGATTGTTGGGGTTTTCTGGTGGGATCCAGTCAAGTGGTATACCAGTAGTTTCCAACCTTCTCTCCCCTCCTTGTAATTTATAGATCACAGCAATAATTTATTGCTCTGTGACTGAGAGTCCATCATGTACTAGAGACCATCTCTTCTGTTGAAACCACCTACGCAAGTGCTTTAGAGCCATTTCTGAGATTCTTGCAGCTGCCTTCATGTGTGTGAATCATGAAGCCAGTGTTAAACAAAAGAGCCTCAGAAGCAGGGAAATCTGTTCCCAGAAACATGGCACATCCCATTATAGCCTGAGCATCCTGGGTGGTAGGAGCACACCACTGGTGAGTAACTCTTCTCCTTTAACACCATCAAGAATCTGGTGTCCTTAGCTAGATCCTGAGAAGGGTTTTGCCATCACCAGATGTCCTTGGCTTGGGATAACTGACAGCAGCCAGTACCTGCCAGAATTTGCTGGTCCTGTATAATAAAGAATCCAAGATGCATAGATTTTAGTGTTTTTAAAACAGTCTGTATGGCTACTTTCCCTTCTCTCTGTGCTTAACAGCACTCATGCAGTTAAGGCACAGGGAGACGCCATCTACAAAATGCCTCATGAAAATGTGCTTGTACCTGTCCATGCAGAGAGAAAGGTAAGTGGAGCAGAAACCATGTTTTCCTCTATAAAAGACTCTCTATGTTTATGAAGGAAGAGTTCAAATGAACATGTCCACTGTAGCAAATTCTGCTGTTGTGGCGTCTTGGACAGTAAAAAATTTTAAAAAACCCAAACAAACAAACAAACAAACAAAAAAAAA